>LPNX011077309.1:64231-155118 GCA_001517045.1 Pseudotsuga menziesii | reverse complement strand
TACAGCTTTGACAGACCGTACACCTTCTCGATTTTCGTGCCAATACTCAGCAGACCGTACAGCAAACTCAGCCGTACAGTTTCCTCGATTTCTGTGCAATTTAATGAGCAGTCTGTACAGCAAAAACCCTCAGCCGTACACCTCGAAATCTGTGCAGAATTAAATGTGCCGTACAGCAGTCCTTTCACCTCGAAATTCGTGCAGCATTTAATGCACCGTACAGCAGGCCGTACACCTCGAAATCTGTGCAGCTAACAGGCCGTACTTTCTCGGTTTCTGTGCAGAAAATGAAGCAGCCGTACAGCAGCAATAAATGCAGGCCGTACGGTTTCTTGGGAACTGTGCACACCAAATAAAAGTGATCTCGACCTCCTGGAGTAAACTGGAAAACTTTCAGCAAACTCTTTTCTGGAAAATCGTGCCCTTCATGAGCAAACTCGACCCCTCTCTCAGCACTCTCTCCTTCAACCTGAAAAATGAACAAGTGAATGTCCTTTTGCCTCCCTCATGCTTTTTGTTTGCCCTAGGTGAGTTTCTTAATCCAATGGTGGAGAAAGAATCAAATCAATGGCTGAGATTGATTGAGAGTGAAAATCCCTTTTATTTATTTCCCATAAATAAAATCACTCACCCACTTAAATTTATCAAAAAGTGACTATAGAGTCATAAAGTCACATTTAAGTGACTTTAATGTGAGGGTCACATTTTTCCCTCTTAAAGTGACTTTAGGCAAAATTAAAGTCACCTAGGGAACATCTGCCTAGGTACAAAAATCAACAAAGATCTACTGGAAAACCAATTCTGGATTCAGAAAGGTCTTATGTCAGAAGGTTTCCTCTATACATTGCTTGTTTTGAACCAAGGCCTAGATTAACTACCTGCATTTATGGGGGTGTTCCTGTATTGGTTCCACATAAAATGGAAGTATTCTATGCCAAAAGTCCCATACAACTTATAAAATGTCAACTTAAGTAAGCTATTATGAATATTATCAAATTTTTACCAGACATTTTGGTGTAAAATCCCATCTTCAGTCACAGAGTTCCAATTTACTATCCAATTCCACATTACTATACTTGACTTCCGTTTATAGGATTTTCACTGGGATTGTCCCTGGTCCTATGGCCAGTCAAGCCATTCTCAGTGTATGAGTAATTTGTAAAAGTTTTATGATCTTAATGCTTATCTGGCTGTTTAGGTCACAATGTATGTATAACTGACTGCCTAAAGAGAACTAGATATGCCTGTTCAGGTATTGGGAGAAGCTTACCAAGTTCTCAGTGATCCAGCACAGCGGGCATCATATGATGCACATGGAAAAGCAGGTGTATCAACGTAAGATTTCTATGTCAGATAAGTTTGCTCAGTATCAATGATATGATTTAGTTAAGATAGTGTTAAGACCATAACTCAAACTTAAATATCTGGATTATGGATATAAGTGAACATTGGTCCTCGTCAATTTTTGTGAGAAACAAAATTCTCCTATGTATGTGCATATTCTTGAGCAATTTAAGATTTTAGATGCAAATATTCTTTTCATATTCATATTTTGCAGAACACATTTGAGTTGTTTCTCTTTGTATCATTGTGGACAATACAGTATGATCGTTTTTCACTTTCCTCTTGAATTTTATACCAAGTGTCACATATATTTGCAGATCATGTTCTTAATATGAAATAGATTGATAGTTTAATAAGCCCTCTGGTTTCTAAACTCTCCTGATATACATGGTCTTTGTGCATTGTGACTTTTTAACTGCAGGGACACAATGATAGACCCAGCAGCAGTCTTTGCTATGCTGTTTGGAAGTGAGTTGTTTGAAGACTATATAGGCCAGCTTGCAATGGCTTCAATGGCATCTTTTGAGATGTTTACTGAAGGTGAACAGATAGATACCAGGAAACTACAAGAAAAGATGAAGGTATGATGTCCTTTTGGAAATGTCTTTGAAATTGTGATTGTGTTCATATTCTTGTCTCTTTAGTCCATGTAAGATGCTTTGTAGAATCTTTAGAAATTTTAGTTGCCTATATCTCAAGCCACTTTTCTTCTTAAATCGGTACTGTGAATTTTATTAGTTGATTCTTTTGCAGGCTGTCCAAAAGGAAAGAGAAGAAAAACTTGCACATAATTTGAAAGACCGTCTTAATTTGTATGTACAAGGTGACAAGGAAGGGTTTATACAACAAGCCAAATCTGAGGTTCAACGGCTTAACAGTGCAGGTAGGCTCATGAGTCATCACTGTGGATCTTTGATATGAAAACTATTAAGCTTTTGGGTAAATTTTCTATAGCCTTTAATAATGACCGATACAATAATACATTTGGGAGTAATGCCCAGGAATTTCTCGTTCTTTTCATGTGTTTTGTATTCTGATTTTCTGAGTTTGTGTTAGATTAGAAGGATAGTTGGCTTTCTGGAATTAAATTTCTCTACTCCGAGGCAGATAAATAATTTGTCATCTAAAATGACAAGCATTCTTTGATTTCAAACATGAAGTTTTTATTTGAAAAGAAAAGGAAACATACATTTTTGCTACAACAGAATAGGGTAGTATTGGTGCACATTCCCAACAACTGATGCTAAGTTACACTTAGTATGTCATTATTGTATGTTTTTGGTACACTCAAGATTTTTATCATGGTCTTCTCATGTAGATATTCGTGGTTTTTTCTTTTTTGTAACATGGTGTTTTGATGTAGCTTATCCTGAGAAGGGATGGGGTGCTTATTCTTTGGTGAATTTTTCCACTAGGCTTGTTCCTGCTTTAGAACTTTTCTCTTTAGAAGAACTCTAATTTGGTGGAATTTTGCTCAGAATGCAAAGGACTTTTTCACAATGGTGGATGAGGCTTTTGATGTGATCAAGCTACTTATACATATTATTGTAGATACTTTATTTTGTGTTATTGACATTGGCGTGGTGATTACCAAAAAAGTAGAAGTTTACTAGTAGATTTTGTCAAAATTACATTATTCATGAATCATTTGTTTCAAAATATGACATGATGCATCGACTTGAGTTTGATTGCCTGCCGAGACATTGTAAAGATGCATATTAAATGCATAGGTCCAGTTTCAGAAAAAATGTAACTTTGAGGAACCACTGGAAAATGCAAAAGTCCTCGGATGAGCTGGTGATGTAAGATGTTTACAACCTCTTTATTTTGTTTGATACAATCCTCTCTTGTTTAGGGGTTCTAAACAACAAAGCTTTTGAAAAATACCGAGACACATTCCAAGTCCCAGTCCATCCACCAGATGGCATGTGTGGCATTTCTTAACTTTTGGAGAAAATCATTAGGCACCAAGTCCTGAATTAGAGAATTGGATAGCTCCCCAAGTTGAAGATTATATTTGCTTGAAACCTCTATTTTAAAAATCGGTCAACATGGACTCAGACACGGCTGAGTTGATCGATTTGACCCTAAACCGAACTAAGTTGGCCTTCAAATTGGAGCAGGTCATCGGTTTGGTATTGAACTGACCGAGTTATTGTCCAACTCGGTTGGTTTGGTACTGAACCTGTCAACTCGGTTGAGTATTGTCCTGAACCGACTGAGTTGACTGTAAAAATTATTCGCTTTATTCAGTTACTCAATAGTATTTGTTAATATTAAATTCTTAAAGCAAAAATGACATTCTCCTTATCTTTCATTTTTTGTCCTTTTACTTAAATTTTACATTACCATTAACTGTTTAAGGATGTTTGAGAGTGGTTCTAACCTCACCGAACTTCATATGCAAAAAGTACAATTTTAAATTCCATTCAGAATTCAGTAGACTTAGTAGTTTTTAGGATGTACAAAGTTTCCACCAAATTCTATCATGTACAATGTTTTAAAACTCGGACTTGGACTCGGAATCGACCGAGGGTCAACTCAGACTCGAACTTGGAATTGGTAATGACTCTTCTGAGTTGAATTTAATGACTTAGTTTACTAAAAAATACATAGAATATTTAAATTTTAAAGATTATAATCCATGATCCCAAAGCATTAGAGACAAAATATCCAAAGTCTGCTCATGTATATACCATACAAGGGTGAATATATCAAAATGACATGAAGTTTACTGTGCATTGGTGCAATACATATTTGGAACAAAATACATAATTAATGAGGCATAAATGGCATTTAGAGTCCATAAAGCATGCTATGATGCCGCTTCATCAGACATCATACATCAATGATCATACATCATACATGTCATTGATCAACACGATCAACCATCAAACTCATCACCACTGCTAGAACTAGAAGTATGACTAGAATCAGGGATTGAGGACTAGCAATGGCATCGTCGTCAAGGTCATCTACAAGTGTAGTAGTAGTACTAGCGGAAAGGTTAAAAGCACAAGGTTAGGGTTCATCTTATAACTTCCTGATTCTAGACTAGCAATGGCATCGTTGTCAAGGTCATCTACACGTGTAGTAGTAGTACTAGCGGAACGACTAAAAGCACAAGGTTAGGGTTCATCTTATAACTTTAGGGTTAGGGTAAGGGTTACATTCTAAGTTGCATGAAACGAGGAAATGGTGATGAGTTTCCAAAATGGAGACACTTTGGAAACATGACCCCCCAAAACTTTGGAACTGGGGACATTTATATATAATTGTAATTGCATGTAGGTATATGCATATTTTAAATTAATAAATGAGCAAGGACATTTAGTGATGATTGATGCTATGCGATTCATTTCGCTAGTCTCAATCCCACTTCACCCCTGTGAGCATCACCCAATGCAATGAGTCTTAAGTGTACCATTCAAAAACCACGAGAAATTGGTCAGTTGTGACTATACTCATCGGATATGGATCGTAGCTTAATGACTTACACTACGTGGATAATTGCATCGAGAGTAGCGAGGTGCTTACAACCCAATATGGAGTTGATGTTGTTACGATTGTCACGTTACGTAACAAAGCTTATCAAAAATAAAAAGTAATTAAAGAATTCATGTCGTCCATAAATAAAAAAACATTTAAACCAACATAGATCCATCTTAAACCCAGATCTATTAAGCATCGAGAGGTATCCAATTTCTCGAGGTGTAAACATTTTCTTAATGTGTAAAAAATTTAAGATAAAAAAATTACACCTAATGAAATTGGATCCCTCTCGGTGCTTAATAGATCCAGGTTTAAAATGGATCTATGCTGGTCCCAAAATAATGATGTATCATATGTTGGATTGCGAAAACTCCTATACTTAATTAAAAAGAGTCAAGGAAGATCTAATTGAATAGTTCATAAGGCACAATGCTTCCTAAGGTTTTGCAAATGGGGCAGTGAGCTAAGTGGGCTTGATTGTGGGGAAAACTCCATAGTTAAGTATGCTTGAACTAGAGGAGTCTTGGGATGGGTGACCTTTTGGGAAGTCTTGGTTATTGGGTGCAAGATCCGTAAGTGATGATTGTTGCTATGCGATTCATTTCACTAGACTTGATCCCACTTCTTCATCCTTGTGAGTATCACTTGATGCAATGAGTGCTAAGTGGACTATTCAAAAATCATGAGAAATTGGTTAGTTGTGACTATACTCATGGGATATGGGTCATAGCTTAATGACTTGCACTACACAGATAATCCAAAAAATAATGATATATCATATGTTGGACTGTAGAAACCCGTATACTTAAATAAACAAAGTCAAGGGAGCTCTAATTAAATAGTTCATAAGGCACAATACTTTCCAATGTTTTGCAAATGGGGTAGCAAGCTAAGTGGGCTTGATTGTGAGAAAAACTTCATAGTTAAGACGCTTTAGCTGGATGAGTCTTGGGATGGGTGACCTCTCGGGGAGTCTTGGTTATTGGGTGCAAGCCCTAAAACTGATGATTGATGATATGGGATTCATTTGCTAGTCTTAATCCCACTTCTTCACCCTTGTGAGCATCACTCGATGCAATGAGTGCTAAGTGGACTATTAAAAAACCATGACTCATGGGATATGGGTCATAACATAATGACTTACTCTATGAGACAATTCCAAAAATAATGATATATCATTATTATTCTCATTATTCCCTTACTAATAGGGTTGTGGAGACTCAACATGCTTGTTGCAAAGGAATCTTACATAAGGTTACTCTAGTTGACGGGGATGGGTTGGACGATGATTTTTCTAAAGAGTAGCTCCTAACCATTCTCAATTCAATGCAAAATGGCAAATTTGTTGGGGTTGATGACCTTCCGTGTGAATTCTTCAAGGCAACGTGGAATACATTTGGTGACAACATATGTTGTGTAGTGAAAGAGGCCTTCTCTTTGACTTCCCTAACAACTTCACTTAATCAAGGGTTAATTAAGCTAATCTTGAAGAGTGTAACATGAGATGCAATTGGTGGATGGTGGCCCATTACCTTCTTGGCTTTTCCTACAAAATCTTGGCTAGTATTTGCTCTCCGCACTTGTACTGTGGCCTCATGAATTGTTAGAAACTTGTGGAATGGCCTTGTTTAGGTTAGGTTCATTTTTGACGCTATAATCTTTGCTTAGAAGCAATGGATTGGGTTATAGATTTTGATCAAGAATCCTTGTTTTTGAAAATTGATTTTGACAAAACAAATGATCAAATTAATCGATCCTTCATAACAAATGTGTTGCTCTACTTTCTCAAAACTGTGTTCTACAGTTCTCCATAGGCAACTTTCTAAGGAGATTGAGTGAAGGCATCTCAGAGCTAAAGATAGGTTGGATTCATATTGATGCACCAAATCACTGACCACATTCTTACACTTTGGGCCATCATCGAGGAGGCACGCCATTGCTCTTCAAAAGTTTATTGCTACTTTTTAGGCTTTCAGAAAGCGTTAAACATTGTCCCCAAATTGGCATTATTTTAGAGACTCAGACATTGGCAATTTTGAGACCCTTTTGATTGCCATTATGAGATTATGAGTCAGTTCTTGATCGTCTTTGCACATCCCATAGGGTATCAAATTTTCTAATGAAAACCACTGGGGTCAAGCAAGGGTGTCACCTATCCCCTGCTTTATTTGGGATCTACATCGATGACCTAGAGTCCTTCCTAGCACATTCATGATAGAGATGGGTTCCTTGTCAACCATGTCTTGATCTCTATCTTGCTCTTTGTTGATGATGTGGTTCTCTTGGCCTCATCTCTGGAGGGGTTGTAGAGACAACTAGATGTGTTGAAAAAGTAGCAAGGAAATGTTGTTCACCTTGTGATGCTTGGGGTGGGGAAGAACATTAAAAAGTGGTCACTAGTACTTTATAAAGTGAGATATACTTTATTTTTATAAAGTTACTTTACAAAGTGGTTTGAGTGTTATAATTTTAAGTTGACTTTATGAGATTATTAAAATTGGGTGGAATATTTAATTGCTCATTAATTATTTAAGTGAGGTGAGTTAAATTCATTTAATGAGAAAAGTTGAGCAATTAATGAGGGGCCTAGATCTTAAAAAGTTAAGATTTAATCATAGCCATTGATTTTGATGGAGGTGGTTACCTCAAAAAAACTAGGGAAAAGGCATTGAATCTCTTTCATTGTGATTCATGAGATTTGAAGAACAAGAGAGAAGAAGAGAGAAGTTGAGAGGACAAGATAGAAGTGAAACACTTGAGAAAATTTTAAGTGGCTGAGTTACAGGATGAGAGTAAATTTGAGGGCATGATTTTCTAGGCAAACCATTCAGCAGGAGCACACGAATTCTCAGACTGAAATTTTTTGTATCTGGCATGAAAATTGAGGCGGACATACAGCATTTATGGCTGGCTGTACATCACAAATTTTGAAGCAGAAATAGTACAGGCTGTACAGCAGAAAATTCAGGCCGTACAGCAGCGAATTTTGGCATGAATTTCGAGGAAGGAATTGGGCACAGAAATCGAGGATTGTACAAGCTGCTATAGGCATGTTTTTCAAAGCCGTACAACAGAGTTAAAGTTGGCACGTGTGGGTCGAATCACTGTCATTGAGGGTCTGAAATTTTACTGAATTTTGCCACGTTTTTCATGATGAGAAACTGAGATAAGTACTGCTGTTGTAATTTTGAAATTTTGCCTGAAAGAATAAAAATCTCTCTCTTGAACAGGTTTTCTTTTTGAGGTTTTATCCTCGACCAATTTGGTCAAAAATCACTGAGTCTAATTTGTGTGTGTGGGGCTGTCATAAATTTCTGAGTTGTTTAAAAGTTGAAAAATTTCCATGTGTTTCAAGAACAAGTTGATTTTCATGTATGTAATTTGATTTTAAATTTATGGGGTTTGGGCATTAAACCTAATGTAAAATTCCAAACTTGAAATCCAGTTGGGAATGCAAAATTTTTCAAGATGCCTTGGTCTCCTTTTGTGATACATCTCAGACCTAAAGGACAGGTTGGATTCATATTGATGCACCAGACCACTGACCACTTTTTTACACACTGGCCATCATCGAGGAGGCACGCTATTGTTCTTCAAAAGTTTATTGCTACTTTTTAGACTTTCAGAAAGCGTTTGACATTGTCTCCAAAGTGGCATTATTCTAGACTTAGACATTGGCATTTTTAAGACCCTTTTGATTGCCATTATGAGATTATAAGTTGGTTCTTGATTGTCTTTGCCCATCCCATAAGGTATCAAATTTTATAACGAGAACCATTGGGGTCAAGCAGGGGTGTCATCTATCCCCTACTTTATTTGGGATCAACATCGATGAGCTAGAGGGTGGGTTATGTCCAAAGATGGCCATTTACATTGAGCACTTCATGTATCTAAGCGACGACTTCATTGTTCAACCCCATTACACACTCTGTCCTTGGACACACGCTCTTTGTATTCCTTTAGGCCAGTTCAAAGTGGGTTCTCATTGTCTTAGGGTGGAGTTGGATCACTATATAGATTGAGTAGACACGATTTGCCAGGTATGTCACCTTTGAGAGGTTGAGATCGAGGAGCACTTCATCTTTCGTTGTTCTATCTACTACGAGATTTGTGGGTGGTTCCATTTTCCTTTTAGGGGTCCTCTTCTCACGGGCTTCATACTTTGACTAATTTCTTCAGATATCGCGATCAGAGATGTCTGGTTTGATACTTCTAGGAGGCCCTTCAACTTCGTTCCCTTGTCCTTAAATGACATTCAGAGTCTGGACTAGCCTTCACTTAGTGGATTACTTCCTTCTTTCTAGTGCTTCCGTCTTCTAGGGGTACCAAGAGATAGACAAATGGCAGTATTGCTTTTGACCACAGTAGTTAGGACCCAGAGGACCACCTCCACTTTTTCTGGACACCTACGTCGTGGCCAATCTTGCCCCCATCCTATTAGCCGAATGATTTCATACAAGTCATAGCAGCAGGCCCCCCACTCTATATAGCGACACATTACCCATTATAGCTCCTCTTCTAGTTCTTCCTTCAAACATAGTACTATTTTGAGATTCCTTCATTTGGCCTCAGATGTTAGGAGAGATGCTTCCAGTGCACCATGAGAGATTTACCTCTTTTGTATCATGTGCACCATGAGAGATTTACCACTTTTGTATCATAGATTCTAGATCCACTCTCTTTGTACATTTCTCTTTGGATCGACTCTTCTTTTAGGATCATCATCAGGAGACTTTGGGCTTAGGTTGAATGTCTCCTAATGATGATCCTAAAAGAAGAGGATTGAAACATTGAGAAAAACAAAAATATTCATGTAGTTCCAGTTCATATAAAAATATTTTGGGTTCTTTAGGTTAGAGTGATACTTCTTGCTTTTAATAGGAGTTGCCTTAGGGCTCCCACTTTGTATTGATGTCTTGGTACCACACAATCCCATTGACCTTCTTTTGTGGTCATTTGTTGGACATTAATAAAATGATCTGATCTTATCTTATCTACCTTGGATTGGGCCGCGATATGTTTCCATGGTCAGCACACTATTTTCCATTGCCTTGCCCTTTGTCTTTGTGACTTCCTCTCTCTTGGGTTGAATTATTGTCCATTGTTCGTTCAAACAAGGTTGTACCCTAGCCCCCTATTTGTATATATTCTTTGTAGATGCCTTGGGTTATGTCTTGGACATTGCTAGGATCTAGGGGAGAATCAAGGGTATCTCTCTCCTGGATGGTTTATAGATGGTGAATAACAACTTTGTATATGACTTTCTTCTCTTAGTGTGGTTTAATGAAAGATAAATGAATGATATAAGAGGTTCTTTGGACTTCTTCTTTGTAGCTTTCGGGGCAGCTATCAGTGAGCAAAAGGCTTATTTTTCGTTGGTAGGGTAGGGCATAGGGACCCTCCCAATTGGATTCCCTTTCTATGAAATTTCATCCAGCCTAGTGTTCCAAAAGTTACATAGGAAGCTTCATTCTCGGCAATTTAAAGACCTCTTGTTTGCAGCTGAACTCACTATTTTTTTGAGAATTCTCTGGGGCTCCCATGTCTGCTATTGTTTTTGTTGTCCTTTAAACTGTACTCGGCACAAATGCTTGGACCAGATTCTTAGAACCTTTATTTGGTTGAAGTATGGTGAAGAGAGAGGGCTCTGGTTGGTCTCTTGAGATATTTGCATTATGCCCAACAAGGAGGGGATGTTTGGGTCTTATTGATGGTTTTGGTGTCTAAGTGGGCGGTAATATGTTTAGAGGGCTAGACTCCTTGGGATGTCCTCTTATGCTACAAATATACTTCCGCTGAACACGTGCTTAACTTTTAAGGTATGAGGATCTTTTGGCCCTTTATCTGCCAAATCGTTTGGGAAGGCTGGAAGCATGTTGCCAGATTGGTTAAGTGGAACTGCTTGGGGGGTAGGTCATGGGTGGGATCTTGACTGGTGCTCAATTTGGAGTTGGAAGTATCAAAATAAGTGCAGTGCCAAATTTATGAGGTTCCAAGCTTGCAAATGAGTAGCAAAAACATAAAAACATTTTTACTTGGAGAGACCTTTGGGACTTTGAGGCTCATTGTTGGAAGGACTGGAAGGTATTAGCTTGTCAGATGCCCTCTTTTCTTCTGACAAGACTGCTTTCAAAGACATCATTGGGTTGCTCGCCCCCCCCCGAGGACTTGTTCAAGCTGAACATTGATATGCAGGGGCCAGGGCCCTTTCTGGAGACACTGGGTGTGGGTATTTGCCAAAAAGATTCAACAGTCTGATTCATGGAAATTGTACTCCTGGCTTCACCAGAGGCATGTCCTGGCCCTGTTCTTATTGCTGTTGGATTTCTTCTGATCCTGACCTCATAGCGTCTGGTCCCTGTGGCTTGTCATACACACTGCGGGTATTTGCATGGCTAGTCATTTAACGGTGGCTCCCTTTAAAGGACCTCTTGGCTAAGAGTGGCCTGACAGATAGAACTTTGTACAGTTTGTGGTACATTTTCTGGGACTGCCTATTTGGCAGGGACTGCTGTCAGCACATCAATGATCAGCACCCAGTTCTCTTTTAGGGAAAAGTGCTTTGCAGAGCCATGCTTTTCGGTGACTCCAGGGATCTAGTGCTCTTGGCCTTCACAGGGATTTGGAAGGGTTACCATGTTCACCATCTAGAAGCTAAGGTGAAAATTTGTTTTTGCTGATGAGGTTTGTTCACTTCAGTCTTTCTGTTGGAATTGGAGGGAAGAGATATGTATGCAATTGTTGGCTAAAGGTTATCTGCTTATTAAAGATGCTAAAAGTAATTAGATGCTCCAGCTTATCAGATTTTATTTTTGCCCTACTGGCACAGAGAAAGAGGATATGATCATTGAATATGCCCTTCCTCTTTTTTTTTCATAAACATTTGGATTTAAAAAAATGGTGAAATTTGTAGTGGTAAGGGTAAACATATATTTTGGTCTGTGGGGAGCTATGATCCCAATTTCTGCATTATGACACCCCTTCTTCAATGTGGGAGAAGCCAAAACACACATTGTTCAGGGTTCTATGCCTGCTGGTGTTTGACCCTGGATCATTGGTATGGCAATGCCGTGCCTCAACCACGGCCCAATAGCATTTGTAGTGGCATGGATTAATTGCTGTGTAAATTTACATTAATTTCTGGTCTTTAATTTGATAGTTGAATCCACAAAAAATGCATGAATGTTAGATTAGTTTATGCTTAATTGGTTCCTTGAACTTTTTTGAACAGCTTATGGAGGCGATATGCTACAGACAATTGGTTACATATATGCAAGACAAGCAGCAAAGGAACTTGGAAAGAAAGCCATATATTTGGGTGTGCCATTTATAGCTGAATGGTTCAGAAACAAAGGGCATTTTATAAAATCTCAAGTCACAGCAGCAACAGGTCTGAAAGTGCATCAAATCTTTCTCAAATTAATATCGCACTATATTGTAATAGCATTCATAGTTTAATGCTCATTCCTTTTTTGGCTGTGGGTGTGGTAGGTGCTTTTGCATTACTACAGTTACAAGAAGATATGAAACGACAACTGAGTACAGAGGGGAATTATTCTGAAGGTGATTTGGAAGCATATCTACAGTCCAACAAAGAATTGATGATTAACTCACTTTGGAAACTAAATGTGGCTGATATTGAAGGAACCCTCTCACATGTGTGCCAGATGGTAAGATTTTGCCGGAAACTCAAAGAGTCAAACCATTTACTGTGGCCATTTTTTTTAATATTATTGATACGGGAAGTTTCTACTCTATGAATTCACTGTTAACATTGGCATTATTGATCCAACTGGGTTTTTATTTTATCTATTGCCTGGTTCATTCTTTTTGATGAATGTGGCATATCTTTTCATGGATATTTCAATGTCATTTGTCTCAATAACATTGAACATGTTTGTCCTTTTGGCTTTATGATATAATTAAGGTCTGTCAAAAGATAAACAGTAAGAAGTTGACAGTTGAATTTATTTAACAGGTCTTGCAAGATAACAGTGCAAAGAAAGAAGATCTTCGAGCTCGTGCAAAGGGTTTGAAAACTTTGGGAAAGATTTTCCAAGTAAGATTTCTCATTGTTCTTGCTTATGGAGTAATTTATAGTACATTTATGATCTATGTGGCAAAGTAATTGCTCTTTCACAGAACTTATGCTTCAAGGAAGTCATTTTGTGATGCATGTTCTTGTTTGTGCTTTATATTCTTTTTTAGTGTTCAAATTCAATAGAAAGGTGTACACGATGTTATTGCTCAAGATCTACACATTATGTGCAATAAGGGACAAATTGTTTCAACAAGTAGATGTTCTGTAGTAGAACTGACTTTAAAAACTAATGATATCTATTGTATATGCTAGATGCATCTTTTAGGTTACATGGTAAAGGCCTTCAAAAACTTTTATAAGTATTTCTATGGATGGATTGATGTAGTGAGTTGTTTTGTTGTTGGTCGCATGCTTGCCCTTATCTGTTACTGTGCTGGGTATTAGTTTAGAAACAATTAATATCTGAGCAGTTTTCCCAAGAGAAGCTGTAATAATTTTTAAATGCACTGGACTTTGTTTTTTTGATTTTTCTATTGGTTGGATTGTATGTTTGGCTTGCTTTTTGTATTCTTGCTTGTGTTGGCCAGAAGCCAATGTTGATTTTCTTGCATTAACTGATGTGCTTTACAAACATGTCAAATGGGTCAACAGACTGCAAAAATACAAAATGGAGATGGAGTTCCAGAAAGAGACACTGCTCCTAGGTTGGATAAGGAAGAATGCAGCAATTATGCAAGCTCTCCGGATACATCACCAAAGACTCCTCCCAGCACGACTCCACTTTCCTCTCAGGTACTTCACAATAATGAGTCTAAATATAAATCTATGGTTATGCTTGATTGCATTGTAACAGTATTCTCTGCCCCTGAAGTATCCATTATAGAACCAATGCTTATAACAGACCTTTTAAGTAATTAATTAAGCAATTTGTTTGTTTTAAAAACACCTGTTGTTCTTGCCCTCTACTGATTTTTCCTTAGTTATCTTTAATGGAGATTATCATATTTGCATGGAGTGAAACTGTTTTCTTTTATTCTCATTGTAACTTCTCACTTGCAGTACAAGTGTAGAAATTTAAGCCCAGGACTTTTCTGTTGCAATTGGAATAGGCTACTAAATTCCAATCCATTAGTTTGGTTATCAAAGAATTACAGTTATTCTGGCCTCTATTTATACGTGCACAATCCTAACTGGGTTGCATATCCTTCAATTCAAAATCTCAAACTAGTTGGCATTGCAGTTAGTTTGTCTAAAAGACTCATTTTTACCGAAAACGGAATCTCAAACTAGTTGGCATTAGTGTTAGTTCTATCCTAAAGAATATGATGTTGGCAAACAGAAGCCTTGTTGAAGCCAGCCTTCATTAGTGAATTGAGATACCTTTTACACTAAGCACATCTTCTGCTTATAGGTGCACCAAGATTGACACTATGTGGGATGTCTCTTTTGCATTCTTTTGCAACTAACAGTGGTCTTTCAGTAGTTATTTGGAGGATATCTTATATGCATTATATCCCTCAATGAACATTGGTCCAGGAAAATCTCGACAAAGAGAGTTTTAGAGGGGAATAAATAAAGCCTCACTCCATAGTTTTGAAACAGCCAGCCCCCATCCCATAAAGAAAGCCAGTTGGTTGGTTGGGAGGATTACTTTGTTATGGCCAAGCTCTCCTCAAAGAAATCAGCCGGATTGTTACAGCCAGACCCCATAAAGTGATCAGCCAGACAGTTTTTCACAGCCATCCCCCCATAAAGTGATCAGCCAGCCAGCCTTCTGTAAGGCTCACCCCATAACTGAGAAATTTCCTGCCTGCCATTTGTTGCCAAAAAGAGGCACTGGGTAGCCTCAGGGAAAGAGAGAAAACCAGGCGATTAAGCTAATTGTGATTTGCCATCAAGATTGGCAATTTTTTCCATGGAAATGCACAGAGTAGTATTATAAGCCTGCCCATGTCGCTAGGAAACTTAGTTTATTCCCGAGAACATAGACAATGATGACATTGAAGGGGTAGGGAATCCATTGATTTCAGAAATTGGTCTTGCTGCTATACATATAAAGGTCAGCAGATTATGCCATTAAATGTTATCCCCCCATAAAGTGATCAGCCAGCCTTCTGTAAGGCTCACCCCATAACTGAGAAATTTCCTGCCTATCATTTGTTGCCAAAAAGAGGCACTGGGTAGCCTCAGGGAAAGAGAGAAAACCAGGCGATTAAGCTAATTGTGATTTGCCATCAAGATTGGCAATTGTTTCCATTGAAATGCACAGAGTAGTATTATAAGCCCATGTAGGCTGTAGCTAGGAAACTTAGTTTATTACAAATTTTTGATTCTAACTAGAGACAAAAGGGTCTTGAATATGGGGGTTGGTTCACCTAGACCAACTATTGGCAAGGACAGGTTCAGATCATCTTTCGTTCTAGACCTTGCCTAATCTATGTCACTCTATTGATATACCTTTGTCTTCAAATTTCAAATTGAATGGGTCACATTCAGAGTTAGAGGATTATGGAGCGCTTATTCATCAGGTTTGGAGCCCTTCTCCTTGACTACTTGGTGTGCAAGGGTGGATTCTTTGGTGGAAGGCTACTATCTACCGCCTTGTGAAGTTCATGAGAGGTTGGCGCAGAATGGTGGCTCATTGGAGGAGGGAGGAGTCATAGGCGGCTTGACAAAACTTGGAGAAGGTTTGCACTTTTCTTGAGGATGACATTCATAATATCGCTCGTCAAGAAAAAGTTGGGAGTTGGTGGTGCAGAGAGGAGATGATAATTTTTCTGATGAATTGAATTGCGAGGAGCTCTTCGAGTATAGGATGGAACCCAAGGTAAACAATTTGGTTGCAATTTTGGCAACCTAACCAGCAAGGACATCGAGTAAGACTCTCAACATTTCAATAGATAGTTAGGTGAAGGACTTGACCCCATGACCTCCTACCTGCATTTTACAACGCTTAATCACTCGAGCTAGCCCGCCCGGCTAGAGAAGAGAGGATTATATGGCTTGGGGTGCAAGGATTCATTCTTGTGTCTAGTCGATCGAGGTGGGGGATGAGGGGTCCAAGTTTTATTTGGATTCCTTAAATGGAAGGTGTCTATTGGTAGGGTGATGGGTCTTCGTTGATTAGGTGGCTATAAAGCTTCGTTGTATTTTTAAGTCTCATTTCCAGTCTACTTTTGCTCCTGATTATTTGATGGATGGTGTACTTACTGCTTGGGATTCTTGTTGCAAAGTTGTCCCTCATAAAGTCTCTAATGTTGACTAGGATAGATTGGATAAAGACTTTTTGAGGGATGAGATTTTCATCACTTTAACCTCTTTCCCTAGGCTTGATGGTTTGCCTTGTGAGTTTTACAAGGCTACATGGGATTCCATTGGTGATGATTTATATAGTCTAGCTTAAGAGGTCTTAACATCTAGTTGATTGTTTGAGTTTCTTAGTTAGGGGTTGATTAAGCTCATCTCCAAGAATGCAGTGAGAGATACAAGAATTGGTGGTTGGTGGCCAATTACCTTACTCATGGTTGGTTATAAAATAATGGCCAAGGCCTTCGCTTTGAGGATTTGGTTTGTTGCTCAGTATGTGGTTTGGCTAGAACGAAGAGACTTTGTTTAGGGAAGGTTCATTCTTGATATTATGTTTTTGGTTCGGGAGGTGATGGAGTGGGCCTAAGACATTGGTTAACAATGCTTTATGTTGAATATTGACTTTGTCAAAGCTTATGACATGATCGATTGGTTCTTCATACTTGAGTTGCTATCGTCCTTGGGCTTTGGTTCTTGGTGTGTGGCCATGGTGAATAATCTCTTCATCAATGCTTTGGACTTTGTTTCAGTTAACAATTTCTTGTTCGTGCTTACTTCTCTTCATCGACCTGTTTGTTAGGGGTGCCCTTTGGCACCTTATTTATGTGTTGACTATAGATGCCTTGGGCTATTTGCTGGATGCAATGTGTATTATAGGACATTTTAGGGGTACGTTGTTCTCAAATGGTGAAGAGATGGTCCATAACCATTTTGCAAATGTTTTTGTCCTCTATCAGTACTGATTAGGAGTTTGTTGAGGGGGCTCTTTCCTGCTTTGATAACTTTGGATTAAGAGTGGTCATTTGTTGGACATCAATAAAATTATATTATCTTATCTTTTGTGCTGCTTTAAGGGTTGTGGTTAATGTTCATAAAATTGATTATTAGATTCCTAAATTGGATTCCCCTAATGAGTGGATTCTTGCAGCTTGGTTCCCATATTTGTTGAGGAGTTATAGTTAGATGTTTGGGTATACCCTTTAGAATTGGGTTGTCATCGATTGCTATGTGAGATTGGTGCATGCAAAGGCTGTAAAGCAAGTTACATATTTGGCATTATAGGGGCATCCCCATTGCAGGGAAGTTGATTGTAGTTGGGTGCATCCTTCAAGCCTCACGTGTATTATATTTCTTGTTGGTGCCCAACAAGACTTGGTTTCAATGTCTTGAGAAACTCTCGAGGGCATGCTTGTTGTCAAAGTATGGTGGTGAGTGTGGCTTGCCTTTAGTGTCCCTTGAGTACCCAAAAGCACCCAAAATTGGGGTTTAGGTACCTCATTTCTATTTGTCATCCCCACTAATCTGCGAGAAGAACCTGCTTCAATTGGGTTCATGAGATGAAATTCCCTTTCCTAAGTTTGGTACAGGATATGGGAACCTAGGACGGGTTTGGGCACCCTTGCTTCGGGTGTTGGTACTTGTGCTACGTACCCATCTATGGTTTTGACATATAGGTTGAGATTCAATTGACTTCTTTGGAAACCCTATTCACCCAAATTGTTATCAATTTAACAGGAAGAAACCGTTCATTTTTTCTCTCTTAAAAAGTCTTGTTTTAGTACTTATGGAACTTCGATTTATCATGGAAACCAAATCTGGATTTAAATTGAAAGAAGGAAGTTTGATCTCTGTTTTAAATGCGGTTTTAAATCCAACAAATGGATTGGTCTTGTCTTTTGAACCAAAAAACCAAAACTTTGCTTCTATTTCATAAAATTTGGCTTATTAAATTAAAATAGGAAAATACAAATTGCGTTCAATATAAACATGAAAACAAGAAGTGAGCCTTTTGTTTTTTTAACTTTTTTCAATTAAATAAATAAGATCTTTTGGACCTATTGTTTGAGTTACATCTTTTACTTAGTTGTATCATAATCCTTTTTTCTAAGGAAAATCTTGTGCGTAGAAGCCCAAGTGATGCTTACCCACATTTGTGGATTGTATCCCCAGTAGACATGTTGGCATAGATTAGTGTGTCTAGCATAGCGGTATTCAAACTGGTACCTGCTATCACGAAACTAGCCAAATGGCCAGTGACATTAGCAACAACCTGTTGAGTTGACTGCTACGACTAGTTGTATCATAGTCTTGTGTTCTAGAAGCTCTATTATTTCTTATTTTAATATTTAAATACCTTAAATTTTTTTTCCTCATCCAACTGGTCCATAGAAATTTGGGCTACCTTCCAACAATCCTCGAAACTTATCCCTCATTCTCCTGTCCCTAGAACTAGGTGCAACATAGGTTTCTTTCTTTGTATGTGCTTCTAGCCATATTCAGTGTCAGATGATTAGTTAACAACTTAACACCTTGTTATCGCTCAAACTAGTTGTTTAGCATACCTTCTCGAATCAAGGCTATGTATACCTAGTGCTAGTGATGGTTAGCTCAGGAGAGAGTTAAACCCATTATCACCACAGTTTAATCTCTTAACACTTTGGGTAACTCCAAAACCCAGGGGGAGACTCTAATAAATGAAAGATACTTGCAACCACCAACAAGCCACAAATACCTTCCAAAAAACCTTAATAGCTATGATTAGTGCCTCATCAGAATCAAACAATATCAAATCAAGACACAATAATCATGCAGTAATGGAGTTATTCACTTTATCGCAAATTCCAAACAATATCAAGCCTTCGAGGCAATTTTATGCTTTTTTTGGTAATGCCACACTTCCCAAGGTAACCACACCAAAAAGTGTGCCCTCAAGGGAAAGAGGACAATTGGACTAGGGTAAAGTTGAAAGATAAGCCAACAATATCACACCCTCTAATTCACGAATTATGAGGGTTTCCTGAATCCCAATGCACTTCTCAAAAGAGGATGACCTCTAGGGTTTGTGGACAAAACCCTAGGGCGAAATTTAGGGTGGACTAGAAACACTAAATCATGGCCATTTTGATTTTTTTTGAGTTTATTTAGATTTTTAGGGCTTTTTCTAGAGGTAAAATATTTCTATGCATAAAATAAAATAAAAGACATGTAAATTTTCATAAAAAAGAAGAGAGTTGAAGGACAGGGTATTAGATTCTTGTCTCAAACCCCAGGGCTATGAGAGATTGAGGCTAATGTCCCTCCTCTTAAGATGGTTTTGAATACTTGCAGGTAGGGAAAAGCTAGCAACCTCTAGTTTTTAGGTATCAAAACCCTAATTAGGCAAATAAAGAATTCCAAGGTCCAATAGAACAATGGAGAGCTCCTTGGTAGAAAGGTCTCCTCAAGCAAGTAGACAAAATGCTAGCAAACAAACCCTACCTCAGACCAAAGCACTTCAAGAGTGATGTTAAACTAGGGTTAGGAGATAAACTTACCAACATTAATAAAAAAAGGAGCATGGTGAATGCACCTTAGATCACCCTTGAGCACGAGTTATTATAACTATCCTTAGCATCCACTTAGCATGTGAGAATCAAAAACTAGAAATTGTTCCATTCATCCTTCATGCAAGAGAAAAGGCATCCAAGAGAGAGGTGTGCTCTAGCGCAAATGCTCCAATAAACCAGTAGGAAAATAAAAGAATACATAATTTGAACCCTTGTCCATGATTTACAAATGAGGTGAGGTTTTCTTATTTATATGAGACATCCCTCAACCTTTACAAATCTGAGCCTGCAAGTTAATGACAAAATATAAAGTTTTAGGTTAGTCATCCACAAACTTGGGGACTAAATCATACAATGACATAAAATAAGAATAAAAATGTGCAGTTAGGCTCTGCTGAGTGCAAAGTGAACGAAAAAGAGGGTGTCATGCCCCCAACTAACCCCAGCAGATGCTTGTCCCTCAACACCCTCCTTAACAATGTATGCTTCTTCTTTAAGGAATGACGTCATGGGTCTGGAGACCAAGAGGAGGAGTTTTCCATCAGAAAAATAGGTCCAAGTGGGCAAATGAGGTGTGCTAAACTGAGTATGACAACCCTTACATGCACAATCACCTCTACAAAACAAAATATGAGTGTGGCGATGTGTCTTCATGGAAAGCACTGGACACCAACCCAGGGCCCAAATGGCCCAACAAGATGGGGGACTTCCGCCCATCAAGAGGTAGTTAGCAATGCCCCTAAGCCAACACTTCCTTGAATGAAAACCAAGAGGACCTGCCATGACCCGATCAAAGGTATTTAGCCCCAAAGTCAACACTCTACATAATATAGCCCCAAACACTTGGCCTTTACAAAATAAAAGGAAACACCTCACTCTGGTATATCTGGAAGGAATGCTTCAGGCACTCTGAGGCGTAACACACCCTATCATTGTGCTTGTGGCTGCTCTCCAATATTCTATCAAATGGCTAGGCCTGAATTACTTTATTGAATTTCTACCTTTGTTTTTCAACTTTTAAAGGCAAAAAAAGCCTCCTCATTCTGTGGACAGAGCATTCAAGCTGTTCATACGAGTAGATCAATACCGTAAGTCTCCCAATGGATAAACCGCTAGAGCTTCAAGTAAGTGGCTATAAAGACATTGGCTGCATGATGATTTGCATCAGGGCATATACTCCCACCAAAAATGATGGAAAATGTTCTTTCCATGGCTGAAGTAGTTGTAATGATATGCACTTGCTAATATCTTTCTATAGTTTGAAGAAGACACCTTTTGGTTATGGGGAAAGACTAGCTGAAACCCTCTCCCATCCTTTACAGTGTGTTAGAGCTCTTTATGACATAAACCTTCTTGCTTTCTTTAGGATCATTGATGCGCCTTCTAGTAAAGAAAAAGGTTTGACTGGAGAAGTTTTTATGAAGCCAGTAGTTTTTGCATTGAAGACACAATTGACAATAATATTAGGGTCTTTGGTTTCAAAGCAATGGTCAATATGATTTCCTAGTTGCAAACTACATTGTTAATAAGATTTGAACCTAGCTACTTTCCCTAGGTGAAGTGATGTAGTGTTTCCATTAAAAGTAACCAAGTGATGTCTTTTCGCAAGGAAATAAGTATCAATTTTATAGTATCAGAAATGCCCCTACATGCCTGCCTAATCATCCCTGCCCCCCCCAAATGACTAGCTATTCATATTCCTATGGACCATTTTACTGTGTGGGCAATGGGCAAGCTTTTAATGTGTTGCATAAGAGGAATTTGACTTTTAGTGTGGTTAACGTTATGTGAAGAGATTGACAGCTATTTCATAAAAATGCTCAAAATATGAAATTGATTTGTAACGTGTATAAGGTTGGGTGGCAAGCATACACATGGTAAGTTTGAAATGATAGAATTTTAGGAGCAGGCTATGAAGAGTTTTAAATACCATGTGAAGTATGCTGAAGCATTTAACACAGCATCACTCACTTATGTCACATATTAGTATTTAGGAATATGAGCACAAGTAAATTATGAGTATGAATTCAAAAACAACACAGGATAGCATCCACCACAAGCGCCATTGTACTGGTGTGCACCCCAAGGGCTCACCCATGGCCATATATGTGTTTTATTTTCTGTGGCAATTTGCTAGTAGGATCACAACATAGGTATTTATATTTGCTTGAGAGCGCAAAATAGAAGTGGTGTCATACATGTGGGAGAGACTAAGATTACTTGTTTGTAATGGTGAGACAATTTAAAATGAGAACTAATTGTTACAAAAATAGGATCGCAGAGCAATAACAATAAACAAGACGCAAATCTAAAATACATAAACACATTACAAGAGAGACACCATATAACATGGTTCACCCAAGATGGGCTACATCCACACAGAAATTGCCATTCCTTTGATTATACTGTCCAGGAAAAATGAAGGGATACAACCTGCAGCACATCCGCTGCTCTTTCTCTTCACTTGCACAGTCTCTCTCACGGAGCCACAGAGATTGTTTTCACAATACTACAATACATTTACACAGCCGTATCACAATGTCTTCCTTTTATAGAGGGATTGCCATGGGCCCATAAACTGTTGGCCAACAAACAACCCAAAAAATTCTTTCGGGGGTTTCGCCCTTGAACGCCCGCTGGGGGCTTGCTGGTCTCCAAATCTCCATGGGGGGCCAATGTCCGCCCTACACCCCTCTGTTGGGAGAAGTGTACAGTAAAACTGGGGTACAAACACGGTTGAACGATCAGATCTCTGAATCAAGAAGACCGGGCTCCACAACCAACACTAATTCCCTAATTTTGAAAATAGCTCGAGCTTATTCAAGCCCTTTGCTTTGATTCTTCATGACACCCAATTTATTTCACAACATGGAAGTGGTGCATTTTAATCTTGTTTCTGTTGTAGTGCATTTGCTATACTTGTCTCATTATTACAGATCTCTACACAGATTGTTTACATACTGTGTGTCCCGAGATACATTCAGTACATTTTAGTCAAAGATGTAGATCTCAATCAAATGTAGTTTCATTTCGCTGAGTTACTTGGTAGAAGGAGATAAACTTAGTTATTGAGATGGTTAACAAATCTACAAAATGATCTTTAGCTCACATTTTCCTGGGGTATGTTCAGTACGTTTTAGATAAAAATGGGGCTCTTAATTAAATGTACATTCATTTTGCTCAGTTACTTGACGGAATGAGATAAACTTGTTAGTGAGCGGTGGCCTTGAGCCACATGATATATTTTAAAAATTTAATCTGACACATTATACTGGTTATCCAAAGTTAAATTGTTTTGAAGTTGTGATGCACCTTTTCATTTCATTTTCTATTGATTTTTCACCTTTCACGGTATTGTTAAAAGGATATGCCATCTAACTTGGTTTATTGTGCATTGTTTTAGAGCCCTTATGTGGAGTCTCCACAATACACTGGTGTTCAAGATCAATTTATAAATTTTCCAATGCCAGCACCACCTCGAGGGGCATATCGGCAATCATCTTCAGTTACCAAGGAGTAATTTCTGCAAGATGGTATGATTTCCTTGGTTTAACTGTATCCTCTGATATACTACTGAGTTGATTAGGTAACGTGAGAAACACATGCAGTTTGTAATGTTACACATTATTGCTGGCTTTCAATCATATGAGATTTTTTATTCATTATTTAGGAGCTCTTTCAAGGGTCAGAGGTGATTATCAAGCATCAAGTATGTTTAAAATGGATGTAGATTCAATTTGAATTGTGGAAGTTCCAATGTAATTTACCATACCTGTTCCTTTATGTCTACATTAAAGCTAGGTTTGTTTCTGTAGTGGTTTGTATTTGACAAGCTGATCCAACACTAGCAAATCCCTTGTTTAGGGTTTAGCATGTATTTTAGCTGCCTTGCTGGACGTTTTCATAGTTATTGATGACTTGGGATCAGCATCATGCTTTATTGTTATAGCTAATTTGATTTATGTAAATTTGGATCATGGCAACTGCATGAAGAATTGTATAGTTCAAGGATATATATATGCTTATATTTTGGTGGCGCTTAAATTATCTTGTGTCAAGCTATGCCCAGGAAACAGGTCATTTTTTTTGTTTTGTTTTAGGAGAATATGCAATGAAGTCATATAGTGCACCACTTTTTTGTGTTCATTAAATTCAGGTTACATTGTAAGCCCACTAGTTGGAGATTAATTTTTCAAATATTTTCAGCATGTTATTCCACAATGTTTATAAATTTATTGCATTGTTTTAATAATTGGATAGAGTAATCTGTACTTTGTTTACGACATCACCAGCTAGAAAATTTAGGGTTTAATGAAATATTTGCAAAATTTCAAGTGTATTCTAACATCAGGATGAACTATCTTGAGTTTCTGGATGGTCAATTCATGATCTTCTATTTTGCTCTGTTTCGGGCCATTTTGCATTAGGCATGTGGCTTCCAAACAAATTCAGAATTTGTAAACAAATGCCTCAAACAAGTCTCGAACTTGTGCTGTATTTCTTCTGGAAATTCAAAATTATGGTATTGCATTGGATGATTTTAGATCATTCCATGACAGGCCCGTGTTACAATTAGCATTTTCAAAAATGCCTTTGCAGGTTGCAATCTGTTTATATTTTGAGAATCCAAATTGTGCAGCCAAATGGATGTTGCTAACTCCGTGAGTGGGACGTAAACAAATACTGCAAGCAACTCCTGAACTTGTTGGATTCCTTCTGGAAATTCAAAATTTTGGTTTTGCATTTGATGATTTTAGATCATTCCTTGACAGACTGGTTTTACGGCTAGCATTTTCAAACATGCCTTTATAAGTTGCAATCTGTTTATAATTTGGAGATTCAAGCTGCAGCCAATTGTATGTTACTAACACCATGAGTGGGATGTATTTGATTTATCTAAAATCTAACACTAACTGGTTACTGGAGTATGAAGGAAGCCAGTTTTGTATTGTCTCCATGTTACCTAATAATAAGCAATTGGTAAAAGCTACAATTAGAGGGATATTTAACTTTATTAATCCTGGAAACAGATTTGGTATGCTCCAGTGCGGTTCTAAACATACATGTAAATAGAACACTTTTTTTTAGAGCTTTTGTTTTGGGAAATAATATTGACCACACCATTTATGGAATTATCTGAGAATTTAAATATCCAGGTTAATTGTGAATGCTATTAACTTGTATCAGTCATTGTTCATTCTTATTTTTGTAGTTTAAGGTAATTCTTATTTTATACTGTAAATCTATGGAATTTGGTGGTACATGTATGTGCAAAACAATCATACATCTCCATTTTTCCATAAGCTGATGATAATTTATAGGCCTTGTCATCTTATGTAATGCAGGCCAAGTCTTTTGCCAATATTTCATTTTCAAAAAGTGGGGCATGCTGATGACTTCCACAAAGAAGCCTGAAAATCAAAGTGAGGTTACGAGGGTTGCAATTTAAGACCATGGATTAACTCTTTGTTTTTAGAACAAAATTTTGTGCTGTTCAAATTTATTTTAAGATCACAAACATGCTACCATAGATGGCGCAATCTAACTATAATTTTCGTCGAATCTACCTAACTTTGATATTCAAGACTTTGCATTTATAAATTTATTGATCTCAAGAGTTCCATTGGGAGAAGGATTAAGAGTAACACTAGTTTTTTCATTGGGTGGAACAGTTTAACTTCAGAATTGAATAAATAGATAATAGTGCTAGAGACTTCCACTACCAAGTATATCTCCCATTCAGAATATGTATGTTTAATCATCTCCCTTAAGAAGCAGGATTTGCAAAATATTATCAGGTTGACTTGTGAATTGTTAAGGTTCCCATCATTCTGTGGCTTTTGTTGTGTAACAAATGTGTAGTCAGTGGGAAACAAACGTGTAGCTGTGTAGTTTGCAATACTCTTCATATTGTGCACAAGTTGGAATTTGTTACAGAACCTAACAAGTTGTGTGGTCCACAATGCACAATACATGGGTCTTTACATATACCACGTTTAAGATATGCACATGCACATGGAGGGCTTATAGGGATGACATGAGGTTTTGTTTGAACACAATTATTGTTTTGTGAATTTGGTTGTGAACACAATTATTGTTCTGTAAATTTGTTTAAGATATGTGCAAGCACATTGAGGGCTTAGAGGTTAGACATGAGGTTGTTTGAACAAAATTACTGTTTTGTGAATTTGGTTGTGAACACAATTATTGTTCTGTAAATTTGGTTTGGTTTTCTCTGAGACATTTGATACATGGACATGAATCAAGTTGTATTGTATGTTTATAATGTGCTAACACACATTTGCAGTGTGTTTTAATTTGTTTGCAAGTTTAAGTAGAGTTACACCGCTCAGTGGCTCAACAATGGTAACGATAAACATGTCTGCCGTGGTTATCCCCAAATCAGCAAATTTAAATTCAGTCTTCGAGCTTAAGAATAATATAAAGAATAAGATCAAGAATATTTGTAGAATATAAGCAGCTCAGTTGCTCGGCACGTGTGCCAGTGTTTACCGAAAATCAGCGAAACCAGACTTTGTCATCGAGCATAAGGATAGTATAAAGAATGAGATCAAGAATATTTGTAGAATATAAGCAGCTCAGTTGCTCGGCATGTGTGCCATTGTTTACCGAAAATCAGCGAATTCAGACTTAGTCATTGAGCTTGAGGATAATATAAAGAATGAGATCAATTGCACAACACAAAATATGTTGAAAAGAAAAGGCAAAAATGATAGAAAAGTAGATTGTCGGTTGGAAAAAGTTTACTACACACCTTAAGAAACAGGTTATGGTAATATTTAATTAAAATTAGAGGACAAGGATGCCTAAAATATCACTTATTATATGAAAAGCATTACTCAAGCACATGCATTGAAATCAAAGGGATAATAATGTCACAATGATCATGAACTTAGGTTGTATCCAAAACTTTATTAATGTTAATGTTGCGACAAGATTAAACCCCTTTGTAGGCCTAGTGTTAGATACGAAGATCACGGTGTTGAAATGATACCAGATGTTTAAGGTTAGGGGTTGCAAAATATCACTTATTATATGAAAAGCGTTACCCGAGCACATGCATTGAAATCGAAGGGATAATAATGTCACGATGATCATGAACTTAGGTTGTATCCAAAACTTTATTAATGTTAATGTTGCGACAAGATTAAACCCTTTTGTAGGCCTAGTGTTAGATATGAAGATCACTGTGTCGAAATGATACCAGATGTTTAGGGTTAGGGGTTGCAAACATTAGTCACTTTTGTAAAAATAACTAGAAACATTATTTCAATTTCAAGACGAATGGAGAAAAATATAGGTGTTTAGGGGTTGCAAACATTAGTCACTTTGTGAAAAATGACTAGGATCATTATATCAAATTCAAGACTAATGGGTAATTTTATAAGATGCATGGGTTCCAACCACTTCTACAAAAATCATTTGATTACATTGGTTGTTTCTTGAGATCTTCATAAGAAACAAAGGGCATATCTTTTAATACAACAATCATTTGATTACATATTATCTTGGAAATATAATGGAGGTTTAAAACCTCATTGGTTTAAGTTTGAATGTAAAATTCCAACAACAAAGGGCATATCTTTTCATACAAAAATATTTTATTTATAAATTTTTTGTCAATACAACTTTTATATAAGTTAAAAAGAGATTATAAATCTATGGGCATAAAAACATTATGGAACTTTTATCTAGACAATAAAACAATACAGTTGGATGTAAAATGGTTGATGTGAAGGTATAAAGCCAAATGCTTGGAATATCAAAGATTAAGGCACTAATTGACAATGACAAAGGCTTAAAAAAACATGTTAGGAATTAACTGAAACAGATTCAATAGCTCGGATTGTCTTAATCATTAAATTATCATTTGAAAAATACTTAAAACACCATATCATATAATATTAAGTAGGATGATAAAAGTATTAGAAATTGTACGACATAATTTAAAGTGTTTACGAGAGAACCAAATTACAAAAGAAAATGTAACAAAATTGTTTTTTTAAGCATAGAGTATTTGATGAAAGCATTGCTTCAAATTACAATATGAAGAAGAACATAATGATAATCTTAGTAAGTTGTATAAAACAAGTAAATATAAACTTATGTAACTAAGCGGCAAATTTTAAAATTCTTGAAATGAAGCTTAAGAACTTTGCAAAAGATTTTCTACGAAGTCGTCTTTGCTAGACTTGACATTGAAAGTTGTGCTAAAATAATCATGTTTGATCATCATATTAGTAAAGGTAAGGCTCCAAAATAGTCTCATCTTTCTACAATTATTGGTGCCACGATGTTTATGAGGCCAAATTCTTCAATTCCTCGTTGATGATGAAGCATCTCTAGTGGCTCCTAATGAAACTTCTAAGTCAATGATGTGATCTCCCAGATTTATTGTGGGATAGTTGATGTTATGTTTGTGATGATTTACTTTATCCAAGTCATATTTCAAATGATATTGGGGCAAGGATTCATACTCTTCCCAACAATTAATATCTAGACTTAGTCACATCTGCTATATGCCATGTTTATTCTCCCATCTCTTTCATATTGTTCCTATAGCTTAATAAATTAAAATTATAATATTCTTTCACTATGTTTTGTTTGATCTCCATGGAGATGGAAAACCTAGCTTACATAAATGCATAATTGTTTTTGAATGCTTTAATACCATGATCGATTGCTTTACATTTTGTTTGAGCTCTTTGCATTGCAGATCTTTTGATACCAACCTTGTCAACACGTGTAATTACAAGATTTATGTCTAAGATCCCAATTTTTTTCAAATTTTCTTTATTATCATTTAAGAAATCGACTGCAATGGAGCCTATATTTGTTTTATCCATTGTCTCT
Organism: Pseudotsuga menziesii; assembly: GCA_001517045.1. Taxonomy (NCBI): domain Eukaryota; kingdom Viridiplantae; phylum Streptophyta; class Pinopsida; order Pinales; family Pinaceae; genus Pseudotsuga; species Pseudotsuga menziesii. The sequence continues at coordinate 126,735 of LPNX011077309.1, read as the reverse complement.
TCCAATTTTTCTTAGCATTCGAGTGTATTGGCAATCTTGGCACCTATTATTGCAATTGAAATGTTCATGAAATAAAGCTCTTTTTTGGATGATTTCATCCCAATTAAAAAATCTAATTTCAAGCATATAATCTTTTCCCACTACTAGATCCCATGTTTTATCTAGAGCAGATTGAGTTTTCACTTGCAGATGGCGAATAGTTATCAAATCCTTATTATTCCCTGATGATTCTTGTTGTAATTTTTGGATTCAGAAGTTTTTTTTTCATTCAAGGACATCTTTAGTGTATCAATGTATTTTCCCTCCCTGAACAATTTATTTGAGCGTCTTATCAATAGATGGATTTGTATTATCAGTTCATTATGCTTTTCATTCAATGATTTCTGTGTAAAAGAAAATTCTCGTGTTCGATAGGTTAAATTGATGGCACCACTCTATGCTTATAAGGAGCTTGCCTTGGTTCTTAGTTGCAGAATTTTTAGATCTTTTCTCCCTTTCTTTGTCTTGATCCTTTCATACTTCTTCTTGTAGCTTGAAATCCATATTGCCTTATATCTTTTGAGTTTTTAATTTTCAGCAGAGAATTCATCCATTTGTTCACAAGTTGTTATCATGTAGTTTGAGCTGAGTATTTGGGTTCCCAACTAACCTTTGATCCTTTAATTTCAGCGTATTTTGTTTTGATTAATTCCTCCACATATATGAATTTCTCAGGATTAGTAGCCAAAAACACAATATCAGTTTGCATATTATGAATGTTGTTGATCTTGGCCTTCCTTTTTGCCTTTTCACATTTTAAATTCTTTGGTTGTTTGATAATTAGTCCCCGAAGCTTCTTAATCAATAAATAAGCTTTTTTGTTGATCTCTCTTGCTTGAAAAAACTAATTATTCTTTGGGCATATTCATAGGCTCGCCCCTCTTTTTAAATCCTATGGGAAAATTTCAGTCTCTTCCATAATCTATTAGGAAGCTCATTAATTTCAATGAAATTTGCTTTGTTGCACTAGGACTGAGGTGCTCTACAATCCGGTATGAGGGAGATGATGTCATGTAACGTTATGTAACACAACACTACCAAAAAGTAAAAGTAATTAAAAAAATTCATGTCGACTCACAAAATAAAAAATAATTAAAAAAAACTGTCGACCTATAAAATAAAAAATTAAAACCATTATAGATCCATCGGGTATCAAATTTCTCTAGATGTAAATTTTTATCAACATATAAAAACTTAAGGTAAAAAAAATCACACCTTAAGAAATTGGATCCCTCTCGTCGCTTAATAGATCTAGGTTTAATTTTGATGAAAAAGAAATAGATGTAGGTTTAAAGTGGATCTATGTTGGTGTAGATACATCGATATTATTGTGAATGTATTGTTTACAAGATGAGCCATTAACCATATGCTTAACTTTGTATTTCAAACATTAATATAAAAACCTGGAAGGAAGAGAGCTTGGCTTTAAGTTTTTCCAGGGTAGGCTTGTTGTCGAAATGATTAATCATGCACATGAATTTCTACTTTAAAAACATTGGTATGAAAAAATGTGATTCATATTTTTTCCAATGAAAGGGTTGTTGCCATAAAAAAACAATTATTTAATTGGTCGTGTTATAAAGCTTCGTAAATACCATAAATGTTCAAGTGGCTAATTCAGAATTTTTTTAAGCTTGTCAGATGGTTCGTCTAGAATGGAAGGAAGCAACCACCATTATATTTGGATACATGGTTTATGGACATTTATTTCCACCAAACCTTGCTTCAAAACCTTCATACTGAAACATTATACCATAGATACAAAGATGTTGTTCCATGACATTAAGCAACTAGGATAATGAAAGATGGTCAGAACATGTGTTTTCTCTTAAGAGGTCACTGGTTCAAATCCAGAGGGGGTAGGGTATGTACACCTCCATAGACTTTAGCAGTTCAATGGTTACATAGAGGGGCTCCCTTTTCCCACAAACAAGGGGCCTCATACACCAATTTGGTGGCTGAGACTTTAAAATTAGACTGTTATGATTAATTTTATAGAAGAAGGATAGAGGTACCATTCGTGGAGATTACAAAGTCAAGATGCCCCACCTTTGTAAAGCAACAACCGAGGAATAGTTATTTACATGCAACGATGTATTATGGAGTTTGATTTATAATGCAGATGTTCTTTCACATGCTATGAAGTCTCAAGGATGTGATGTTACCAGTCGCTTTAATACAACATCCACAATATCTATAAATTCCTAGAAATTGATTAGGGTGTCTGCCAATGGTGGATCTTGTTCACTACTGCACATGTGCTTGCATGGAATTTTTGGCTTTCAAGCCAACATGAGACTCTTCATTTAAGGCAGTGCTTGTATACCACCATAGTTTGTGGAACACCAAATATTTGCAAGAGTATCCCTCCACCTGTACTTCATTGCATGAAAGGATTTAAAGAAAAGAATGTCCATGATTTTCTTCTTGATTTGATCAAGGAAATGACATCTTTTGGGGATTGGTATGTGTAAAAATAGAGATACTAGATTAGGATTTATGGGGTATCAATTGCTCCTCATAAATTTCCAAAATACGTGCCAGTTAGGCTATTAATTTGGGAAATAGATTTCCAAACAACTTTGCATGGGAGGACCATGACACCATATAAATGTGAGTTGTGGCCTAAGTGTCAACTCATGATTGAGGACTGTGTTTTTTAATTTTTAGAGCTCAAATCCTATGGTTTTTGGTGAGAGCATATTAAAGTACATGAACTCTTTAGGCCATTAGTAGTTGTTTTTTTGTTTTGCTTTTTCAGGCTTGGTTTGGAGGCTTTGTCATAAGAAAAATCAACAAAAGAATTATATAGATGCCAATGGTTCCATGGAGGTGGAAGGAAGAAGCAAACATGTGTTGAAATCAATAGATTGATCTAGGCCATCATTCCAACCACATGCAAGCTTTGGGAGGACACTCAACACCCTAGTCTTTCAAGAGAAGGTTGGTATTGAGACATTGAAAGAAAACTTGCTTGGGGATAAACAAACAAATTATCCAAAAGCAATATGTGTGTGAGAAATCAAACCACAAGATTTATTTGTTCTCGATGGATCAAGATCCTCTAAGACAAGGGAGAGCTCAGGAAAAAAAGATCAAGTTATGTACTATGATGCACAATATCATTCCATTATTATGTAAATTACACTAGAGGCATTGCTAGTAGAAAAGAAGATTGAAAGAGCCATAGTTGAATTAGTAAGATTAACAACAAGATTGGCACCATGGTTTATTGAGTGGTGGAGTGTTAAATCAATTTTCTTCACTTTTGATTCCTTAAATCAAGACTTTAGGCATATATGAGAAATTGAGGTGAGAAAATGAAAATGGAAATACAAAGAAATGAATAATTCATCTTCAATGTTGGTAATGCCCATTTCACTAGCTATTGAGGCATTAGATATTGGTTTCAAAAAGTTAGCTGAACTTTAGACACAAGGATTTTTAAGGACAAAGTGCATAAAATTCATGTATTGAAATTCTCAAAATCATCATTGTGGTATCATACATGTGTGAAGCATGTAGGTCCCGTGAAACATGTTGATTGCTCTGATAATTGTCCAAAGGTGTTGACATTTTGTTCAATTTGTTCAAAGACAAGGTTACTTAAGCATTTAAATTAAAAACTTCATTACGAGCAAGAGTCGATACATTAATGAAGTATCTGTGGATGATTATTTATTCTCATCCATAAAGCAAGTAGGATGGCTTAACAATATACTTGTTGAAGTGTCAAGTAAAATAGTTAATCACAAATCAAGTAGGGAGGCTTAACACTATACTTGTTGAAGTGTCAAGTAAAATAGTTAATGTAGAGTTTAGGCTATTTGGTCTTTGACAAAAGTAGGAAATGCACCTTGTCCACGAGAAGAGTTCTTAGTTGAAACTTTGACCCGACTTGATATTTTTATATCAAATATCTTAATTTTGAAATGAGTGAAAATTTAAAAGCTTAAAGGTCACTTAGGGTATGGTATATGAAGAGTCATTGAAGAATCACTAAAGGATCCATTGCTTTGGAGGAAATGATTTTTTTTTTGGTATTATAAGCTATACTCTCGGTATTTTTATATCAAATATCATAATTTTGAAATGTGAGTGAAAATGTAAAAGCTTAAAGGTCACTTAAGGTATGGTATATGAAGAGTCATAGAAGAATCACTAAAGGATCCATTGCCTTGGATGAAATGATTTTTTTTTTTTGTATTATAAGCTATACTCATGTTTTATTAAAGGGGCAAATATTAGCTATTGTGTTGATACAACTATAAAGTGTGATTGGTTGTAAACTATTCTCTCCTTAGATGGCTTTCTTGGTGGCATTATTTTGCTTGTACACATTCTAAATTGTGGACTATTATTTTGTTTGTAATGTCTATTCTCACATATAGTTTGTTTGCTAAGAATTCACATGACATAGAGTTGCCTTGATTTTGAATAAGCCTTACTCGATCGACTATTCTCCTTATTGCCTTGTATTGTTTCATTTCAAACTTGGTTCTTTACAATCTATTTAAAATCTAGCTAGATATAGGTTGCATCTTGCATTTATTGCATTTCATTCTCCACTTCTATTCCATATTCATTTTATTTTTTACTTCTGTTAATTATTTTAGTTTGTTTGTGTGAAGAGAATTACAAGAACATTGAACACATATTATGAAATTTGGGCCATAACTAGAGAAGTATTGATTTCAGTAGAGAACTAATTGGTCTTTTTCATTAGGTAAGCCTACGAAATTGACAAGGGACACATTCCTATGCCAACAATTTCATCATCCTCACTCAAGGATATGATAAAGCAATTGTTGCTAGTGGTGGCATGGGTGTTAAAGTATTCAGTTGAGGTATGATTACACTAACATATGTGAAATACCATTATATAGATTTTTTTGGATCAATCCTTCTCCAACGATTTGTTCCACACTGGTCTACAAGCAACTTCTAGTTGCACACAAGTCTTTAGTTCTTTGATGGTGGGCTGTGGAGAGTTGAGAAAACTATCCACGAGGAGGTTTAGTCATGGACTAAGGAGTAGTCGAGGGTGGGCACATAGAGGACAAGGATGATAAGCATGATCCTTGAGGCCATTTGTAGTCACAAGAAGAGTTAGATTCACTGGCTTAAGTGGAGGGAAAGAAACATCATGCTATAACCAACCAAATAGTGGTATAAGGTTTGTTGTTACACTAAAACCTATATATGTTGGTAATATTTCCAATCAAAGCACATAGTCCCATTATTTCATTGTGGTGATTAATCCACAATATATTCTAAAAGGTGTGGCGATTATACCATACTCCAACACCTTCCCTTTGAGGAATAGGACCTGGGATGTGAGCTCTGATACCATGTGCATATTTTGGGACCCGAGATCTGATACCATGTGCATGTTTTGGTGTAACAACAAACCTTACATGGTATTAGAGCTCAGGTCCTAGGTTTAGATCTTCTGAGTTACGTCGAGGGGGAGGGTGTTGGAGTATGGTATAACCTCCACGCCTCTGAGAATATAGTGTGGACTAATCACCACATTGGGATCATGGGACTATGTGCTTAACTTTCCAAACCAATCATAGTCCCATGATCCAAGTGCGGCAATTAGTCCAAATTATATTCTTAGAGGTGCAACGATTATATCATACTTCAACACTCCCTCTCCGGACTCAAGCTCTGACACCATTTGCAAATTTTGGTGTAATGACAAACCTTACAAGGTGAGGGAATCCACACATACTCGAAGTGAAACCATAAGCAACAAATCTTGCGTAGTTCTGTAAGAAGCCTCACAAAATGGAGACTCACTTGTCTACTAAATCCACATGCAGCACTGGCATGATATGCCAACGATTCATAGAAAAGTATTGATATGTGATAACACACTTGGATTTGGGTCAGTACGACACAACTCTTAGCTTCACATAGAAGTTAACATGTATACCAAACCAGAAGCAACATGAAGGGAGAGAACAATATCATGCAAAGAATGAAGATTGAGAATTAGGGTTTCTCGAAATGGCCACTGGAGTAAAGCAAAGGTGTATGACAGAGTTAGAATTTTGAGTGACATAGGCCAACTAAGGAATTCCAAACTAAGGAAACACAGTTTAGATCGAGGAAAAAACATGGAGTTATGATTAAAATGACAAGGATCTGATACCAATGTTAGCCGTGGAAAAATAACTCCAATGGTTGGTTTGCATTAATCATTAATTCCTTATTTGTACATCCATGTGGTGACATTTGTCCTTCCAACTCCAAAGGTGGTTGCTAATTTTCTAAAAGTATTTACAAACTTTTGGCCTTCTAATTCCAAATGTGACTGTTAATTTTCTAAAAGTATTTACAATTTAGAAATTATAATTCAAACTTATGAATTAGGTTTCCAAGAGATTAGTAGCAATATTCCCCATGCTTGTTTACCTACAACCATTAGTTAATGAATTGAAGAAATTACGGGAAGGGATACATGTATACGATGTATCAATACTCGTTTTGACATAGAGGTATTTTACATTGTATGGCATATGTGCATATACCACACATGGATATCTAAGGTTAGGAGTTTTCTCTAGTAAGCATGTTGATTGATTTGTTTTTATCTTTAAAATTTATTGGCATACTTAATTTGATAATAGTGTGGTGCTAACATGTTTTGTATACAATATCATTGCAATCACTGTAGGAAAAAGTTGCCATTGATGCAAATGTTGTGGACATTATATAAAGGCTAGATGGTTTGACAACCTATCTGATGTTATTTCTTTTGATTTCATGGATACATCAACTAATTCCTACTTTGATGCTATCAATAAATTTATTCTTACAATGCAGAAGCAATTCATCCACGTGTCACATTGAATGAAGTGAATAAAAGGGAACGGGACATTGCCAAGAAAGAATTTAGAAGACATAATATTAGAAGCATGCTTTATCTCTATCATTTAAAAAAAAGTATTCCAATGATTTGTCCCAATGGTTCGGTGTCTCACTAGATTAGAGAGTAATCTAGCCTGATTGTTACTCACATGGTGAAGAGGATGCACTAAGCATAAGTATTGGGTATAGTATCTCTATATCTCTCTATGTCATGTTGTTCATTTCATAATGCAAGTTTGAACTATAACATGTATTGTGTTTTTGTTAATGCTTGAGTTACTAGATAGATGCCACCATTCTTTGTTTGTATTATTACATGTGCATTTGTTCCCATCTATGTGGGTATATGGACATATTTTTTCCACTAAGGATCTTGATAAATGCTAGCTATCTTTTCATTGAGTTATTTTTAGGTGCAAGTGGTGGGATACCTAAAGTAATGTAAAGGAATAGATTAATAGTAGGATATCATGTATTAAATCTAGAAATACGTGGGATGAAAATGAGCATAATGCTTTCCCAAAACATTGCAACCAAGAGTTTTTTTTTACTTAGATGTGTTTGATATTGATTGGTGGTTCATACCAAGTCACAATTTGAGATTAAAACAAGTTTTTAAGAACAATAATGTTATTATGCTATGAAAAAGAAGATAAGAAGGGTAATGCCAACATGGATTGTTATATACATGTTTTATTTGAACATTTATAATGTGGATGCCATTTTATTATGGTTTTCTATATTTGGTTAAATTTATATGTATATTTATTTTGTTTTTGTTTGCTTGAAACTCCCTAACTGGGTAGAAGTGGCCTTCAGTTGGGGATCGCACTCGGTCTAGACCACACTAGCTGTCAATTTGGTTGGATTTTGGGGTGTCTCTTCTGAACTAGTTCACCCCTAAAAGAATTGAACCCGGATCGCCTTGCTGACGATATCCACACCTTAACCAAAGGAGCTAACAAGAATGGACTATATGTATATATATTCTTAATTATTATAATTTTAGCTAGTTTTTATGGTTATGTAATGACATTTATTTGGAGAAATGACTAACCCAAAGCATGATAAAAATTAAAAGTATAATTAATAACGATTTCACAAACACGTTTCATAAGTATATTTAAGGATTCTTAGTTATAGCAAGGATTCAATAATTAAAAAAAAAAATACTGTATCATATTCTTTTTTCTTCATTTTTATGATCCTCGATATAAAAAGTTAACAACCATTTAGAATGATCATCTTTTAAAAGACTTTATAAAGTTATTGGAACTTTATGCTCTTTAAAATTTTATTGAACTTTTTAAATTATAAGATATACATTTATTTTAGATTGATATTGCCATTGTTATGTCAAAGTCACTCTGGTTAAATGTTGTTATTATGTCACCCCAGGTGATATATATGAATCGGTAAATTCGATTAATTCATATGTACGGTGTTGATTGTTTTTGAAAACCTAATGCTAAATCATAATCCAAGTAAAAATAAAATAAACTATTTCTTAAATTATTGATTTATTTTACTTGGATAAAAAATGAATGACCTATGCATAGACGGCTGGGTGATGTAAGCTAACTTTAATGGCTATTGAATGGTATTAAATGTCTGCACAAGCAAATCAGAGTATATGCTTGAACCTAGTGCATTATCTAAGAAACTTATTTTCTGCATTGATTGCTGACAATCAATGCTAGTAACAATCTACTCACATTAATGATGAAACATGCAACATTCCAATTGAATTGTTCTTCGATGAAGATCTAGTCCAAGTGCACGTGGTTAACAAAAAAATTGCATATCCTCCAACTGTAATATCAACAACCGATCCAACAAAGACATGCTCAGTTATATTTTGTAGTTTTCATGGCAATTTCCCTTTGCTAATTTCAATTGGGCAGAAGGAGGAACAACCGGTGCTTCTCAACCCTGAGAGGAAGAGTCATAACCACCCAATGAGCTTTCATGTGATAAAGTTCTAGATATAGTCCATGTAGAAATAACTGGATAAAGTTACAGGATTATCAAGCGACTAGATTCGAAACCGTGCTTCACTGTTGCTTTTGGTATGGAGAAGAAAATGAACACAATCTTTTCGGTAAATTTTGTAAACCTGTCGAACTGAATTGTAATAACTTACGGTCGATTTTTGAATCGCAGAGATTTCCGAGATTGAATGTGTTTATATATATAAACAAGTGTTTTTTTCACTAAATAATGAGTATTACTGTCTTGGAAACATTCTTCATACCAGAGTGAGCAATTAACAGGATATAACGTTGCTCGATACAGAACCATTCGGCAAGGTAAATATACGCAGTGTCTGCTGAGAAACTATCATTCCCAATTTAGCATAGTCGGTTGAAACAGGGAGGGGAGGGGCATTGACAGTGGTAATCATTTCTTATATACATAATAACAGTTACCTAGGTTTGTCCCTGTGGACTGCAACTAGCTCATTGAAAGATTTTGGCATGCGAGTAAGTGACGAAGGCAGGGCATAGAAGAGGTAAGAAGGAGTGAGTGAGGCGAGTAAGAGAGCTGAGATTTTGGCACGCGAGTAAGCAACCAGGGCAGGGCATAGAAGAGGCAGGAAGGAGTGAGCGAGGTGAGTAAGAGAGCTGAGAGGGAGGAAAAATGAGTAAGTGATTTGCCTTTTATTGGCTTGGAGTAGAAATATATAAAATAAAGGTTGTGAAAGAATTTTTCTCTGAATGTTAATAAGGATTGCTTGCTCTTGCAGACATGCGCTTAATGAAAAGTTGCAAAGGGCAGAAGTGGATGAGTTTATCTATCAAAAATTGCTAGTGCCTCATCTGCCACCTGACCCGAAGTAAGTAATTAAGTAATTTGCATATGGTAATATCCCTCAACTGTATCCCTTTAAATGTGGGAAAAGACTTGGTTCTCATTATTCAAATTTGTAGTCATGATGTGTGATTTCAACCTCAAAAGTGTTTTCATCATGGGAGGCGACGAAGGCTCTACAGCCTCTGTGAGCTCTCTCAGCAAAATCTAAAAATATCTCCTGTAGCCACAGACTCTAAGGGGATCTATCCTATCCTGTTGAAAGGCTCTGTAGTTCTATAGCTCTTGAGAAACCTCCTTTAGTCACTTACTTGGAGGGAGCTCTTGGGAGATTGACTATATGGCTCTATCACTCACCTATTATCTGGCAACTTTGATAGTGCGTAATTACCTTTTGACCTGTAAAGGTAAAAAAAACTGGATAGGCAATGGCGAGACAAAGTCTGTTGAGATTGTAGGGTATTTCTTTTCTGTGGTCAAGAGGGTTTTCCTAAGGCGAGAAAAATATGGATAAGCTATACAAAATATGTCGAGAGTGTTTAGGTTAGGTTAACTCTTCACTTCCGTTATTATCTCTATGGAAGACCGTCATTTTCTTTTTTACATTTGTTTATTTCAGTGAATAGAGAATTTTCTTTTCTAGAAGAGATAAAAAGGTTTTTAGGTTGGCTGAAACTAGGGTGTGAACTACCAAATTTTAAGTCTCCAATGTTTTTTTTTGTCCTCAATTAATATTGAATTTTAAATTTTAACCTCTAGTTTTATCGTTGGATTTTGATATTCTATTCCTTACAAACAACTCTCATGAATTTAACGATCACTACATTGCAGAATGATGAACAATTGTTTGTTAAACATATTGTTTGTGAGTATATTGTTTTAATAAATGATAACAGGTGTTTGTAAAACATATTGTTTGTGAGCATATTGTTTTAATAAGTAAATATTCTCTATATATTTTTGCAGATGTTAGATCTATGAGGTTAGAAAGTATGCGGAATTGATTGTAATTAATAATTTCATAGTATTTGTAACGTGTCATTGCTGTAAATTATGGTTTGATAGCTTAAGCATTCTAATAATCTTTTCTACTATGAAATCAAATCAACTGGTGTATGGTCTTCACACATAGTACAACTTTATAGAATGCCATCATTTATATATATATTTTAAGAATGTCGTTGTGTGGCTATTTCCATTGAACTCATTGCCTTAGCTTCAAAATGTTGCATTATATTTGTTTTTTTTCCCTGTCAAATTTTTTTTACTTAAATCATTAGAAATCTCTCTATGTTTTCAAAAGTGTTATGTTTGTAATTTTTCCTCTTCAAGAGGAAAATTCATGGTGTAACACCCCGGTTTTGACCCCGATGCATTAAATATACATGATATATATACATTGTAAATAATCATGGTGCGAAGCTAAAGGCAAAATCCCCACCATCGATTTAGTTATGCTATGTTTCTGTGATTGGAATTGTTACCGATGGTATATCGGGATATACAACACATATTAAATTGTGGCATCATGTAACTATGCATTTTAATTAAATAACCCAAACCAGCTATGTTCACTACAACCATATTGAAAAGGGCATGATTTCCTAAGGTTAAGGGGGGGATTGCTAAACCTGGACCCCATGGGGAAAAGCCATGTGTCAGCCACTTAAACCCCTATTTTAGTAGGGGGTAGTTAATGTTGGGTAGTGGTGGGTGGCAGGCTTTCCCCCATGCACCCTGTACCAGCTGGTTCAGTCACATGCATGACTAGGGAGTGGTTTCCTCACGCGCTGCTTGGTATACCAACCGTTTTTGTTCTGTCCACTCTCCCCATCGCAGGCCGTTCATTTTCCTCATGCCGAGCTGAGTTAAAAGGATCCACGATCCATTGATTGGGGGTTCGTTCTCCCTTTTCTCTCTGATTGCTAGTTTGTGAGATGTTCTTCCTCCTATTCACACAAGGGACCGTTTTCCCTTTCCCCATTGTCAGACTGTGTGATCTTCGGTTACTTCATCGTTGAATCGTGGTTGTTGTCCTCCCCTGATCAATTGGGTTGCTGTGAGTACCTACGTTGTGTGGGATGTGGTCACATTCACACTTGTTGGCTGAGTTGCCTTTGCGATTTGGGCTGCTGTAGGTTGCTGTGGAATCGTTTTGGCCACGATAGGGCCAAGAACGATTCAGGGAGTTGTTTTCTCCCTGTTAAAGCTTTAATAGCTGTTTTGTTGCATGCACGCAGTGGTTTGTCCTCGGACTGCATTGGAGTGGTGAATGAGGGCTTGATGTGCTTGATAAACCTGGTGTGTTTGGGAACCACACATATAGAGCTAGAGGGTTGGCTTTCTTCTCCACAACCCCTGAATAGCACTGGAAGGGAGGTCAGGACCTGAGGGATAGCGTAGCAGAGAAATGACTGATTTCCTTGTGTTGGGTGTGTGTGGGTGTCCTAGAAGTCAGGCTAGTTTTGGTGTAGGTGTCCTTAGCTCTTCAATGAGCTCACCAACTTAGCATTTAGCCTTTCCCAGCTCCTGGATGGCCTGATAAACCCAACTGTGTTGGCTTGGCTGATCCGTTGTTCGCGTGATAAACCCAACTGTGTTGGCTTGGCTAGACTGTGTATCCTTGTGGTGTTGTTATCCTTGGCTACGTGTAAGCCTGCTAGTTCCTTATTCCTTGGGGAATCATGCTTGGCTCGGGGGTGGTAGCGTTGTTGAGAGATTAAAGAGAACACGGGCCTATGGTTGGGTGGAATGTTGCAACGACGTAGCTGGTTGCAGGACAGTTCTCATAAGATAAGTATTCTTGACTAATCTGTTTTGCAATCATATTTACTATTAATGAATTATGATGATGGACATGTTGAATGCTGAATTGTATATGAATGAATGTTGTTTTGCTTCCGCTATGTATATGAATAATTATGCATCATAGGATGTTTTATGTTTTTAAGTATCTTTCCTTAGCATTATAGGTATGATCATGTTCATGGGGCTAGATGCTTGGATGTTTGGTGTTTAGTAGCGTCCTCTTTCCTGGTCGGAGGGTCGGGGACGTTACAATATGGTATCAGAGCATCGGTTGCAGCATGGGCCTGAATGGGCCATGAAAGATCAGCTAGCAAAGGCAGATTGCCTTCTACCCAATAGAAATCAGGAAAACTCTAAACTTCAGAAAAAAAGAAATTTTGCTTAAGTGTTGGAACCATCGGCTCATCGAAAAACTTAGTGAGAAGTTCTTCCGATGCAGTGGAAGAGCTAGTCTAAAGGTCACTCGATGAGGGACAACCAGCTTTGGTTTTGGAAAAAATTCTCTAAGGTTCATCGGCCGTCGACGGAGAATAGAGGATGTGGGAGTTGCAGTTTTGGCGGAGATCAACCGAAGATCGCCGAAACGCCGGCTCCATTTAGTTGAAAGATCCTTCGATGTTGACTGTTGGTGAAGAATAGGAGACGGTTGAGCCGATGAAGTGACAGAAAGAAGATTAAAGAAAAATTTCAAAATTTTTTCTAAGTCTCAGACCCGCTGGCGATCGAAAGACTTAGTGGGAATCCTTTCCGATGCAGCGGACAGCTAGTTGAAAGATTGCCCGATACAGACTCGGCCGTCAGCGAAGCTTAGACGATTAGATCGACGACGATTAGTGGATGGAGTAGCCGCAACGTCGACGGAAGAGACAAGATGATAGTGGGTTGAACTACCAATAGCGACGGCAGAGAGAAAATTTTTGGAAAATCTTTCTAAGTCGTGAAATGATCAGCGATCGACGATGATTAGTTGATCGAATCGCCGATGCTTAGATGATTAAGTTGCCGATGACGCGTCGATGGAGGGAAGAGTTTGTTCAATGATTATTAGTTGACTTCATCGCCGATGGTTAGGCGAAGGAACCACCGATGAGCCACATCGAAAGAGATTAGCTGATTATGTGTCCGCCGTTGCGGCTGTCTAGAGGACTAATCTTTCGACGAATAGAGGCCTCGATCGCCGATGCCGTAGTAGTTTGTGCTTCCGACCGCTGATCGGAGATTATTAGTTGATCAGATCTTCGATCGGGAAATGTAAATGGATGGTGAACCGCCATTGTGGTCGCCTAATAGACTAGCCGTCTGATGAAATAAAATAGACGATCGTCGACACATCAGAGATAAGTTGCTGTCTGGATTGACGCAACGTTAGAGAACGTTAGTGATTTGGGTCACCGACACAGCGGACCCATTCGGCTTTGGATTGCCGATGCCACAGTAACTAGAGGTTTCGATCGTCGATAAGATTGTGGCCGTGGAAGACACAAGAAGTTTGTTGGCCGCTGTTGCGGAATCCTAGAGGACTAGCTGTCCGATGCACAGTGTGCCCGACTGCCGATGCAGTGCGGTTGGTTGCTTTCCCGCCAATGTGGTAAGGCTTAATGGTCCTAATTGCCGATAAATTTCAGAGGATTAGATGACTACAGACTCGACACGCTGGAACGAAATAGATGAACAAACCGCCGATGAGCAGCGGAGGAAATTAGACGTTTTGATTGCCAAAACGCCGGAAAGTTAGTGGGAAAACGACTCGATAGGGAGAAAGAAAACTGGGTTACTCAAAGTGGATTTCTCAGCAAATTCCATCTGTTTTTCAGTGGATTTTTCAGTAGACTGTCAGTAGATTACAGGGCTAAACAAGAAGAGAATTTTTGTGTGCTTAAGCAAAACTGTTACTTATAATTGTCTCCAGGAGGAGGTAAGTAGTTATGATTTATATCAATATGTGCATCTAACAATTTTTCTATCTAACACATGTGCACAATCATAGTCACCTTCAAGAGCAGTATTCCAGGTGGTGCAGTTTGGTAAGTAACTGGTGGTTCAGTTATGAGGACCCATGATGGAAATGATGCTCGGGATTCTTACGAGCATGTGAGAGATGCCATGGGAGAAAATGTCCGTAATGGAAATGATGACATAGAGTCTAATGGAAGGAGATTCCAAGAGACACCGTCAGATGTTGTAGCCACCATGAGAAGCTTGGTTAAAGCCCAAAAAGAGCAGCATCAGTTGAATGCTGCCATGTTGTAGAGTTTGACGGACTTGCAAAGAAAGATAGACTCTGGACAAGGTACAACAAGACTGGAAGGCAGTAGGAGCAGCACTAGGAGAAGGAGAAGGACTTATAGTGGATCATCCGACTCTGAAGAATCCAATGGAGATACAAGCTCATCTTCTCGTAAAAGGAAAAGAAGAAGAAACCGTAGAGATCGCTCTTGGGATGAGTTTAAGAAAGCTAAACCTCCTACATTTGATAGTGAGATAAATACTGGACAAGAGGCTGAAGCTTGGCTTCTTGGGATAAAGAAGTACTTTCCAGTGCAGGATTATTCGGGAAACATGAAGGCAAGAGT
Organism: Pseudotsuga menziesii; assembly: GCA_001517045.1. Classification (NCBI taxonomy): domain Eukaryota; kingdom Viridiplantae; phylum Streptophyta; class Pinopsida; order Pinales; family Pinaceae; genus Pseudotsuga; species Pseudotsuga menziesii. The sequence goes on along the minus strand of LPNX011077309.1, from coordinate 111,625 downwards.
TGCCATATTCAATCTGAATGGAAGAGCATCCATTTGGTGGGAACACTTCAAGCAAGTAAAGAGGATCAGTGAAAGGAGATTGAAGTGGAAACAGTTCAAGAAGTATTTCAGGCACACGGGGACTTCACTTAGTGAACCTCTCACATAGCACGTGCGATCATGGGATATTAAAGAATACCCTTAATTTCGAGAGATATTGACCCAAACTCTTTTTGTTGAAACCCCCTCCCAATACTTAAAACCTCCTCCCCACCCATTTTTATACCTTAATCCTTATAAACCACCCTACCCACCCCCACCTTAAACCCCTCATCCCCCCAATACCTGCAATATATTGGTTTGATTTTTTATAATTTTAAAACCCACAATATGAACTAACGTGATAGGATATTGGCCAACAAGTGAAGCCCCCGTGTTCAGGCAGAAATACCTCTTTGACAGGTATTATGATGATACGATTAAGGAGTTCCATGAGCTGAGATTGGGACAACAGACCATGGAAGAGTATGCAAATAAGTTCTTAGAACTGTTGAGGTATGCCAGGTACATCAGAGATGAAAGAGTGAAGGTCCAGCAGTTTCTGAGTGGATTGCCTCAGTCTTACAAAGATAAAATTGAGTTTTATGAACCTAGAACTCTTGAAGAAGCAATAAGGAAGGCTAAGTATTGCTATGAGCAAAGCAAAGGTAAACCTGACTACCATAAAGCATGGAAGGACAAGAAGAATGAGAAGTTTGACCAAAGAAAGAAAGGTTTCGAACCTTCTAGCTTCAGGAATCAACAGAAGTAGCCATCCCAAGCTGCGAGTAAGCCAGCTGGAGTGTCAGGAGAAAAGCCTAAGGATCCACAATAGGATAGAAGGCCACTCAAATGTTGGAAATGTGAAGGACCCCACCTACACAAATATTGTCCACTCGAGAATGAGAGTGCAAGGCCAGCTTGCAACATTCAAGAAGCAGAAACAGTGGGTCAAGTAGCAAGGGCAGTTCCTATGATCTATGCAACACTGGAGGACTGCAAGGAAGATCACCAGTCAATTGTGGTTGAAGTTGCAGGTAAGATTGTTGAGCAATCTGTTTCTATTTTTATTGACCCTGGTTCTACTCACAGTTACATTACTCCTAGAGTAGTGGAGATTTGTGCTTTTAAGAAAGTAAAGCATAGGAAATCTTGGTTAGTTCAGCTAGCCATTGGAACTAAGAGAAAAGTTAGCGAAGTGGTAGATAAATGTCCATTGGTCATGAATGGATTGGTCACTTATGTAGATCTGAATGTTCTACCGCTTGGTTCCTATGATGTTCTCATTGGAATGGATTGGTTAGAGGCTCACAGAGTAAAGCTTGACTGTTATAACAAGACTTTCGAGTGCATGGATGAAGAAGGAAACCTAGTAGTTGTGAAAGGTATTCCAAAGGTAATCTCAGTAAGGCAAGTTTTAGTAATGCAGTTAAAGAAGTTTTGTAGGAAGGGTTTCCAGTTGTATGCAGCTCATATTTTGGAGCCAGCAGGAGATGAAACTCCTAGGTTGGAAGACAATTAGGTGTTACAGGAATTCCAGGATGTATTTCCTGATGAGATTCCAGGGCTTCCTCCAAAAAGGGACATTGATTTTACAATTGAACTTGTGCCAAGAGCAGCACCAGTGTCCAAGACACCCTACAGGATGAGTACACTGGAGATGCTAGAGTTGAAGATGCAACTGCAAGAGTTGTTGGAAAAGAAGTATATCCGACCGAGTGTGTCTCCTTGGGGAGCACCGGTTCTGTTTCTAAAGAAGAAAGATGGTACACTCAGGTTATGTATTGATTACAGATAGTTGAACAAGGTTACTATGAAGAATAAATATCCTTTGCCTAGTATTGATGACCTCTTTGATCAAATGAGAGGAGAAAAGGTATTTTCCAAGATTGACTTGAGGTCTGGTTACCATCAGGTGAGAATCAAGGATGTAGACATTCATAAGACAACCTTCAGAACAAGGTATGGACATTATGAGTTTGTAGTGGTACCATTTGGTCTTACAAATGCATGAGCTACATTCATGTGCTTTATGAACAGTGTCTTCTGCAGGTATTTGGACAAGTTTTTTCTTGTTTTCCTTGATGACATTCTTGTTTATTCCAAGAATGAGGAAGAACACGAAGAGAATTTGAGATTGACATTGCAATTGCTTAGGGAGCACCAGCTGTATGAAAAACTGAGCAAATGTGACTTCTACAGAGACAGAATTCAGTATTTGGGTCACATTATCTCAGAAGAGGGTATATCTGTGGACCCTGAAAAGATTGAAGCCATTATGAATTGGCCTACTCCAAGAAATGTGACAGATGTAAGATCTTTTATGGCACTTGTAGGATACTACAGGAGATTCATTGAAGGATTCTCCAAAGTTGCGCATGCCATCACTTCTTTGCAAAAGAAGGGGATAAAGTTTGAATGGACATCAAGATGTGAAGAAAGCTTCTAGCGGTTGAAGAATATTCTCACCAGTGCACCAGTATTGAAAGTTGTAGATCCAGAGAAAGATTTTGTGGTGTATATCGATGCATGCAGACAAGGGCTTGGAGGAGTCCTGCATATTATGCCGGACAACCACATGATATGTTATGAGTCGAGAAAGCTGAAGGAGCATGAGAAAAACTATGCCATTCATGATCTAGAGCTTGCAGCCATAGTACATGCTCTCAAGATGTGGAGGCATTACTTGATGGGTAGAATATTTGAACTGAGGATGGACCATTGTGGTCTAAAGTATCTATTTGATCAGCCTACTCTGAATGTTAGGCAAGCAAGATGGCTGGAGTTTTTATGTGAGTTTGATTTTGAAATAAAGCACATAAAGGGAAAAGAGAATAAGGTACCTGATGCACTCAGCAGGAAGGTACAGGGAATGCATGTGGCATCCCTTAGTATTTTCCAATCAGATTTGAGGCAGCAGATTATTAATTGTACTGCTGGAGATGAATTGTATGAGCTGGTAAAAGACAAATTGCAGCAGCAAAGTCTTGAGAAGAGGTATGAGGGATATAATTGGAAGAAGATGGACTTCTTACTTATATATTCATAATTTATATTCCAAATGTAGCAGAGTTGAGGAGAGTTGTTATGAGTGGAATCCATCAAACTCCGTATTCTGGTCACCCAGGATACCAGAAGACAATTGCTACCGCCAGGAAACAATACTTTTGGCCAGGAATGAAAAAGGACATGGATGAGTACATTTTGAGATGCATGAAGTGTCAGCAGGTAAAGGTTGAGCATCAACACCCAACAGGTTTGTTGCAACCTTTTCTAGCTCCAAAATGGAAATGGGAAGTTATTTCCCTGGATTTTATTACAGGATTGCCAATGACTTGGAGACAGCATGATTCCATCATGGTTGTGGTAGACAAGTTTACAAAGGAAACATTTTATACCGGTGAAATCTACACATAAGACTGATGACCGTTGCAAAGATATTCATGAAGGAGATTTTCAAATTGCATGGATTGCCGAAGGCAATAGTCTTTGACAGAGATGTTAAGTTCACTTCCAATTTTTGGAAGGGGTTGTTTGCAGATTTGGGTACAAAGCTAAATTTCAACACTACATACCATCCTCAGATAGATGGACAGACAGAGAGAGTTAATCAAGTGCTTGAAGATATGCTTCGCATGTACATGATGGACAAACCAACCAAGTGGGAAGATTACTTACACTTGGTAGAGTTTGCTTATAACAATGAACAACAAGCATCCTTGGGGATGAGTCCGTATGAAGCTTTGTATGGAAGAAGGTGTAGGACACCTGTGACTTGGGATAATCTAGTGAACTAGGTTGTGCTTGGACCAGAATTGCTCAAGGAAATGGAACAAGAGGTTGTAAAGATCAGGCATAATCTGAAGGCAGCACAGGACAGACAGAAAAGCTATGCGGATAAGCATAGGGTGAACAAGGAGTTCAGTGTTGGGGATCATGTTTACCTCAGAGTGAGAGCAAGGAAGAGTTCCTTGAAGCTTGGAAGTTGTGCCAAGCCGTCACCAAGATATTGTGGACCATTTGAAGTGCTTGAAAGAATAGGGCCAGTTACATATAGACTTGCATTGCCTGCTAACACTAGAGCTAATAATGTTTTTCATGTGTCTTTGCTTAAGAGGTATGTACATGATCCTAACCATGTGATAAATTGGGATGTGATTCAGGTGGAACCCGAGGGAGAGTTCCAAATCGAGCCAATGCACATCCTCGACAGGAAGGTCACAATGCTCCAGAACCGAGCCATAGGGTAGGTAAAGGTGCAATGGGAGCACTACGGTCCTGAAGAGGCTACGTGGGAGCTGGAGGATGCCATGCGATTGGCACATCCATTTTTGTTCAATTCTGTGGAACACTGAGGCAGTACCAGTGTAGCATTTTGTTCAATTTTGTAAAGCACTGAGGACAATGCTCTTGAAGGGGGAGGGGAATGTAACACCCTGGTTTTGACCCCGATGCATTAAATATACATGATATATATACATTGTAAATAATCATGGTGTGGAGCTAAAGGCAAAAGCCCCACCATCAATTTAGTTATGCTATGTTTCGGTGATTGGAATTGTTACTTATGGTATATCGGGATATATGACACATATTAAATTGTGGCATCATGTAACTATGCATTTTTATTAAATAACCCCAACCAACTATGTTCACTGCAACCATATTGAAAAGGGCATGATTTCCTAAGGATAAAGGGGGATTGTTAAACCTGGAACCCATGGGAAAAGCCATGTGTCAGCCACTTAAACTCCTGTTTTTAGCAGAAGGCAGTGAATGCTGGGTAGTGGGGGGGGTGGTTGGCAGGCTCACCCCCACGCACTCTCCACCAGCTGGTTCAGTCACATGCATGACTGGGGAGTGGTTTCCTCACGCTCTGCTTGGTATACCAACCGTTTTTGTTCTGTCCACTCTCCCTATCGCGGGCCATTCATTTTCCTCATGCCGAGCTGAGTTAAAAGGATCCACGATTCATTGATTGGGGGTTTGTTATCCATTTTCTCTCCGATTGCTAGCTTGTGAGATGTTCTTCCACCCATTCATGCAGGGGATCATTTTCCCTTTCCCCATTGTCAGACTGTGTGATGTTCGGTTACTTCATCGCTAAACCGTGGTTGTTGTCCTCCCCTGATCAATTGGGTTGCTGTGAGTACCTACGTTGTGTAGGTTGTGGTCTCATTCACACTTGTTGGTTGAGTTGCCTTTGCGATTTGGGCTGCTGTAGGTTGCTGTGGAATCGTTTTGGCCATGATAGGGCCAAGAATGATTCAGGGAGTTGTTTTCCCCTTGTTAAAGCTTTAATAGCTGGTTTGTTGCATGCACGCAGTGGTTTGTCCTCGGACTGCATTGGAATGGTGAATGAGGGCCTGATGTGCTTGATAAACCTGGTGTGTTTGGGAACCACACATATAGAGCTAGAGGGCTGGATTTCTTCTCCACAACCCCTGAATAGCACTGGAAGGGAGGTCAGGGCCCGAGGGACAGTGTAGCAGAGAAATGACTGATTTCCTTGTGTTGGGTGTGTGTGGGTGTCCTAGAAGTCAGGCTAGTTTTGGTGTAGGTGTCCTTAGCTCTTCAATGAGCTTTCCAACTTAGCATTTAGCCTTTCCCAGCTCCTGGATGGCCTGATAAACCCAACTGTGTTGGCTTGGCTGATCCGTTGTTCGCCTGATAAACCCAACTGTGTTGGCTTGGCTAGACTATGTATCCTTGTGGTGTTGTTATCCTTGGCTATGTGTAAGCCTGCTAGTTCCTTATTCCTTGGGGAATCATTCCCGGCTTGGGGGTGGCAGCGCTGCTGAGAGATTAAAGAGCACGCGGGCCTATGGTTGGGTGGAACGTTGCAGCGACGTAGCTGGTTGTGGGACAGTTCTCATATGATAAGTATTCTTGACTAATCTATTTTGCAATCATATTTACTGTTAATGAATTATGATGATGGACATGTTGAATGCTGAATTGTATATGAATGAATGTTGTTTTGCTTCCTCTATGTATATGAACAATTATGCATCTTAAGATGTTTTACCTTTTTAAGTATCTTGCCTCAGCATTATAGGTATGATCATGTTCATGGGGCTAGATGCCCAGATGTTTGGTGTTTAGTAGCATTGTCTTGCCCGGTCGGAGGGTTGGGGACGTTACACATGGTGTATGAGGGTTGGAAGGGGCAAGCTTCCCTGGATTTAGTGCAGGTGAATTATGGAGGTTATCACGTCATAACAAAGTTGGCATTGACCACGGGAATGAATCAAGTGGTTTTTTGCATCTTTCAAGATATCATGGCCCTGTGATTGCTCGACCCTATCGCCTATTTCAAAGAAAAGTGCCCAATACTATGATCATCATGCCTAGGTTTCACATTATTCAATGTCTTTCATGATGCTATAAAAAATCAAGCAAAGTTTGAAATTTAGTGGAAAGATAATTTGATTTTTTATTGTATAGTTTAAAGTTTTGTGAAATTTTTATATAATTTTGTTAATTGGAAAATTTCAGGAACATTTTGTGGTAATTTGAAACTCTCTAATAATTTTGCAATTAGTTGTGAATAGTTTAAAGTTCTGTAAATTTTGCATATTTATAACACGATTATAAATAATTAGTTCATAAATTATCTCTAAAGATTTTGCAAATATATATTTAGGTGAATTGTTGAAACTTGTATAATTTTTTTGGTTTTGTTTTTAAAGATACTAATGATTGTTAATGCAGTGCATCATGCTTTCAAATGGATCCACTGGAACAATATTGCATAGATTTCTAATTCAATGTGCAAGTGGGTTCATTTGATTGATGTTGTGATATGTAATACATCTTTTAATTTATTAATCAAAATTTTGATTAAATTTTCATAAAACTTTAAATTAATTTAGTTTTTCAGTTTTCAAGGACTTTAAAAGGAAATATAAACATAATTTATGTCTACCTTTATATTAGGTGATTTTTAGAATGCAAGTATGATCCAACCCGCCAATTTTGTTACATTCAAGGTCCATTTTATTATAAAATTTGATAAGATGGAACTATCAAATTCACTGCAACTATTGAAGCATTTTGATTTTGGTACAATTAAATCAACCTAAAGTTATCAGATTAATGGCTTAACAACTAATTTCCCTTTGAAGTTCACATTACTTGTCAAAGATTTCATAGCGTTAATGATCGGTAACCTGCTCTTGGGACAATTTTAGATTATCTTGACATGTATATTCTCCCTTTGGATCTCAAGATTTGGGGTTAGACATAAGTTGGTACCGTGTTAGTAACATGCTAAGAAGGATTAGGAGATATTGGTGGTGTGTGGATAACATAGCAAAGCCTACAATGAATAGAGCATGTGCCATCAACGATTTTGAAGGTTTTACTTTTTTTAAATTTGTGAAAGAACTACATTTTGTTGCATATGACTGGGATGTATAACCTCATATTTTTTCAAATTGAATTTTTCCATTGATTTTTTTTGAACTATCCAATTTGAATTCTCATATGGTAATTTTGGTTTCACCCCTCTTGTCCCGTCTCGCCCATCCAAGTTGTCCTATGCAAGTGGTTAGGGCTAGGTGCCAACCTTGGTAAAATATGGTAGAATTGATAGCCTCCACTCATGGCTTCTCAACCGAAGGGGTATTTTGAAAATGGTGTCATTCGGTTTCATGCATCATAATTTTCCCACAAATAGGAAGGGCGCCTTTGTTGCACAGTAATGTATGGAAGCATCTTGTTCAAAAAAACAAGCCACTAGCTGCACTCTTAACCGATATGGAGAGATAATTCATTTTTTCCAGCAATGGTAGCTTGCAGGGCATTTTATTCCACGAGGACCCTAGGGATCTATGACTATTAATTACTGGTCCAAAGGCAAGTTGTGTCGATTCACATATTGATCTCTCAAATTGCACAGAATTTGCATTTTTATACAATACAAGCATATACATCAAAAGGGTACGATTGGTCATAATTATTAATAGCTATTGGTATTATATAGAAGAGATGAAGAAAATGTCCTTGCTAGAAAGACGATGCTAAAACTAAAGAAAAGTCATGATAGTTTGGGTTTCTTGATGGTTGAAAATGTTTAGGTGCCTACGATGTGAGAATAGGGCCTTGAATGGAAAAAAATACCTTTAGTAACAAAGGAAGCTTACCTGGGGTTTTCATTCCGAGACCTCCTGCTTGAAGCTTAAATCATTTAACCACTCTAGCTAGTCCAAAGGGATGGGATATTTAGGCTCTTATTTAACTAATCAATCTTAATTACACTAATAATCTATATTTTGAGAAGTGTAGAATTGTTCGCTTCTATGTTTTGTTGAGATAGTTAGCATTGTTTCAAACAGATTGATTGTCCCAACCTATTAATATAATATGGAAATTGATTTGCAATTCCAACAAACCAAGCAAAAATAATCCAAGTTTTTTACTCACAAAATGATAATTGCTCTATTGATGATCGTGGTTGTGCTATTAATAGTGAAATAAATTGAGCGAAGTCACAAGTATCATAGGGAACCTAACATTGCATCATATCAAATCTCTGGTTGACATGTCATTGTTGACATGAATCATTAAACAATATCTTGCTTTACCACCTGGATCCAATCTCGGGTGGATAGTTCAGTGCATATTAGTATTTACTATTACAATATCTTGACAAGGAAGAACAAATATTGGGCCCTTTATTAATGCACAAAACTCCTTATTTTGGAATCCTCTTATATGCTTTTACATTGCATTAGTTGTTGTAAAGAATTCTGGAAGGCATATAGTAAGTTGCTTCTATTACTTTAGAAGCTATGAATGGAACTCTCTCTTGGACTTGTGTTTTGACACATATTTGACAAAAACAATCAGCATTCGACAAAAAATAATCAACATGATTAATGTTAAGTAGCGCTTTATTTACATTATACATCAACGTTATTACCCTTTTGGCTTGTGTAGAGTTATGTTGGCCTTGTGATTCTCCAATTTTGAGTTCTTTTTTTTCCAAATAAACTTTAACAGCAAAAAGACATCCATAAACTTCAACAACAAAAAACATCCATAAACTTCAACAACAAAAAACATCCATCCGCAACAGAAAAGACATTACCAACATTGCCACCTCGTGAATCTTGTTATGTCCCTCTCCACTAGGTCTAGGTCTGAATCCTTTTTGCCAACATTTCCACCTCATGGATCTTGTTATGTCCCTTTCCACTAGGTCTTAATATTTTATATCTTTTATAGGACTAAATCTTCTAAATATTTTATAGGACGTCCCTTTGACCGCAGTCACCAAGGAGGGGTACTAATATTAATTTAAATAAATAGGCTCCCTGCACTTTTGCTACTACTACAGATGCTAGACAACAACTTTAATGTTGTATGGGACTAAATATTGTACCTAGAATATGTCCTGGCTAATTATGTATTTGTTCCTTATTTGTCACTGATCTCCGTAAGGTAAGGGAAAGGACATACATAATATACGACCTTTGGGAGAGTGGGCATGGAGGAAAACTAGACGAGAGTTCATCAACTTGTAGGTTTATCTCCATGGTTGTAAATAGAAAGAAACCCCCTCAAGAGCCAGTTTCAGTGTATTTCAAATCGTTTTCAACCTCAAAGCAAATATTTAAATCAATTCAAAATACAATATTGAAGGGTCGTGAAAGTGGCATTGGACCTAAAAATAGTTTGTGACTGTTGCACATCAAGACGTTGGACATGGCCTCTCCTTTGATGATGTGGGAAGAAGAAGGACGTTGGACATGGCCTAGGCTTTTTTATATAGTATAAATCAAAACAAATAGACATTAAAGGTCCACCATAAATAGATACTTTGTATATCAATTTTACTTATCTAAAATTGTAAAATGTTAAACCATTATTCTACAAATAATATTGTATTTCCATCATCATAATTTTGCCTCGTTCAACAACATAGTTACAATTATACATTCACAATAGTTGTAGAAAAAAAAGCATGCCCATGTTTGTTGGAATAACTTGCAATTTAGTCTATTGTGTGAGCATCCCTTGGGCTAATGGATGACACAAAGTTCAACATTCACTGAAAATCATGCAACATTTGAGTGTCTAGCTCCTATTTTTTGGAAACTCGTGTGCTATAATGCAAACAATTAGGGAAAAATTCTAAACATAATTTAAGACTAGCAACTTAATACCCAACCTCGAGCTTCTTTAACATTGTTCAAATATATTTAACATTATTCAAATTTTGAGGGTGAATCATGATGAAAAGCAAATGCACCAGAAGTTAATGCATAGTGCATGTTTATAACATGTAATATATGGTGTCCAATGAAGGTAAAGAATAAAATCAATGTTGTGATGTGCCTTCCCATAATAAAAAATAGGAGTTAATTTCGGTGACTGTTGTATTCTTTATGAATTTAGATCTGTAATATTTGTCAATTTTTTGTGCTCAGTGGCCATGGTATCGTCTCTCCAAATATAAAGAGAATATTTCTGTCATCATCTCCCACAATATGAATTTTCTGCTTTCTACCCAATAAAAAGGTAAATATCCTTGATGCAGTACTGAAAATGACTCTACTTCAACCCAAGCTACATTACACCACCAATGAATGTGCACCAGCAATCACCCTACTTCAAACCAATCTAGATTACACCATTAGTAAATGCCCCCTCTAATTATGAACCAATTACGAACATTACACCATTTCGATTGTATGAGAAAAAAATATCAAGTGGAATGTCACGAATTAATATTAAATCAACCCCGCGCCTCAAGTGTCCTCGTTTTTTTATAGCTTTGGAAGCAACAAGGATGAAGAGTATTTTAAAAATGTCAAATGTCAAATGCCAAAATAATTATTTTGGGTCATGTTTAAGAATCAATAGCTTCTCTTTTGTAGCAATATCAATAACTATTAGTAACTGCGTTGACGTTGCCACCTCATGGCTCTTCTTGAATATAATTTTAGATATAAAAGTTAAACTTATCGTGATGTTCCAATAGAAATTTTATCTTCAAATTTATTCAAAAATTAATAAATATGACATTTTTTCATAATTTGATATGTAATATGTTATCACTATTTATAATAATATTAACCACTATTATAATCGATGTCACTTAAAAATAATATATATATAATTTTTTTAATTTAAAATAAAAAATAGAATTATTTTCATAATTTAATATAATATTTAATCAAATAAATTAATTTAAAAAATAGTCAAATCTGATTTAGAACTATTTTCATAATTTGATATGGAATAAATTATCAATTATCAATATTGTTTTTATCAACTAATATTGTTGAACTTTTGTTGAAGGTATTAACAACTATTTTAAAGCTCCCTTCATGTTTAATATAATAATTTATAATTATTTTACAATTTAATATAATTTTTATTCAATCAAATTGATGTAAAAATTAATTTAATTATAATTTATAATTGTTTTTATGATTTAATATGTTATCACTATTTGTAATAATATTAACCACTATTATAGTCACTTAAAAAGAATATATATAATTTTTTTAATTTAAAATAAAAAATAGAATTATTTTCATAATTTAATATAATATTTAATCAAATAAATTAATTTAAAAAATAGTCAAATCTGATTTAGAACTATTTTCATGATTTGATATGCAATAAATTATCAATTATCAATATTGTTTTTATCAACTAATATTGTTGAACTTTTGTTGAAGGTATTAACAACTATTTTAAAGCTCCCTTTATGTTTAATATAATAATTTATAATTGTTTTTATGATTTAATAGGCAACATGTTATCACTATATAAAATTGGAAGAAAAATAAATTGTTAGATTTAATTATCATAATTTTAGCTTGAACAATATCAATAAACTTAATAGAATAGTTAATGAACTCACTTTGAAAAACCGTTAAACATTATATGACATTTTATAATCGTAAGTTTTTACAATCACAATCTAGATTAAATGATTTTGTATAATTACATTTAAACATTATTTGGTATCTCAAATTTAAATGAATGGTACATTTCAAATATAATTTAAAAACACATAAATCATAATAATGCTAATCATTAACACACACCATTGTCAAGTCAAGATATAAGGGTAAGTAAGTTAAGAGTTTAGGAGTCAATTCCCACTAGCTCATTTGGTTAAGGTGCAGGTCTCGTTAGCAAGGCGACTGAGGTTCAATTCCCCTTAGGGGTGAGCTAGTTGAGAGGAGACGCCCAAAGCCCAACCAGTTGAGGGTTGGCGTGGCCAAGGACGAGTATGATCCCTGGGTGATTTTGACATATTAGATGCTCCTGGGTCATGGTTTCTTAGACCAAAGGCTACTCCCGCAAGTCAGGGAGATTATAGCAAACAAAAAAAGTTAAGAACTAAGGAGAGAGGGAGAGAGTGAGCTAAGTTGTAAAAATGAGAGAGAGAGAGAGAGAGAGAGAGAGAGAGAGAGAGAGAGAGAGAGAGAGAGAGAGAGATTAAATATAGGTAACTTAGGGATCAAGTTAGGATCACTTCGAATTGGGAATTTTATTGTACTAAATTCTAGAATGAAGTGTCCTAGTAGTCAATCTAGTCAGTGGAGTCATTACCTAGGGAGATAGACAGTGCGTCATCAAAGCAACTCAGAGATATTTAAAATACATTTTATAAAACAACATCGACATGATATGAAAATATGTAATATTCATGAATGACAATATCAAAATCAATATATATATATGCCAAATATTCATCTCAAGTCAAAAATATATACCGCAATAATGAATATACATGTCAAAATATGCTTGGTCAACCATAAGAGCTAGAGTAATCGACATGTCAACTGCATAATAATTTAATTACATTGATATAAATCTCCGGGATGTAAATAAATTGATAAGATCATACTATCTATATGTTGATTAGGTGTTGGTGTAGTAGGTGGATCGATGGATGGATTAATGGGTGTATTGGTATCACGCATCTAGTAGGGAAGGTGGTGGAGGATGAGGAGATGGTTGAGGAGGTAGAGAAGGAGAATGAGGGAAAGGAGAAGGTGGAGGTAGAGGAGGAGCATAAGGAGCCAGAGGAATAACATTCTCAGTCATCCTATGATATGAATATGAAGCAAATGGAGAAAAAGTGTCTAAATATTTTAACAAGCCCCCTTAAGAAAAACATGGGATATGATTGAATGGTTTACACAAGCGACACTATAGGAGAAGGAAGGAGGTGTTAGATCCCACCTTCCCTTAAAGAAAAGTCCCTAAACTCCTAACATAGATCGAAGTTTATAAAACTTTTCTTTTCTAAGGCTTTGTGAAGATGATTACAACTTGATCATCTGTAGGGAAAATAAGCACTTCAAGAATACGACGATGAACAAGCTTTCTATTGAAGTGCATATGTATCTTATTTTGTTTGTTGCGTTGATGTTGAACTGGATATTTGGCGAGCTTGATGGCACTCTGATTGTCACACCAAAGGGTAGTTGGATGTTGTTGCTTGAATCCAAACTTTGAAATGATCCAACAAGGCCACAAAGCTTTCTGACTTGCATTAATTGCAATTTGATACTCTGCTTCTACTAAATAAATATCACGAGCTTGTTTTTTATTACAATCCCAAGTGACGGGTCCTGAACCAAGACTAAAAACATAACATGCAGTAGACTTTTGATCATCAAGATCAATGAACCAATTTGAATTAGTGAAACCAACAAACAAAAGAGCCCCCCCTTGAACTGGAATGAATCCAAAATTGAATTGTACCCCAAATATATCAAAGTATCCTTTTTGCTAGTTTCTAATGGCTTTCATGGGGTGTTTGCATATAGTGGGAAACAAGACCAACAACAAAGGAAAGATTAGGATAGATACAAGTAAAGTATAGGAGGCTATCAACAAGCTGACTATACAAGTGTCGCTGCTGCAACCGCTTCCCCAATTTTTTTGTTATTTTAGGGCCCCTCCTTTTACTTTTTTTTAGAAGTATACTTAGATTCGTTTTCTTACTCGAAGAAATTCACCCTTGAACACTTAGTTTTTCTGAAGGATTGAGCAAAGAAGGTTTTTTTAGCTAAGTAAAACTCAGTTTTTTGCTCCGATGTATCGAAGGAACTTGGAAAGTTGAGCCGACAGTATTAGAGGCACTCGACGAGTTAATCCAACAATTTCAATAGGAAAAAGTTAGTTCTCATCCTCTCGTCATTTCAGAGGAACTTGGCAAGTTGAGCTGAAGCGTTCGAAAGAACTCGACAAGTTGATCCAATTGGACAACAACCATCAAAATTTCAGAGCACTTGAGTGAGTACCACCGAAATGGTCGGCAGTAGAATATCAGTGTGCATGTAAGCATGAGATCAACAAGATTCATTTGGTGATGGCGACACATTTCGGGCCAACTCGGTGAGTGCCTCCAAAATAGTTGCAAGACGAAGCGATAGTTAAAAAAGACACCAAAACAATGTCGAAACAACTCAAGCAATGGCGCTGACACGATCGACCACCTTGTTCCGTAGGAATAAACCGAGACAGAAAGCATTTCATGCCAAATGGCCTTAATGGCTCCACTAACCGCATTGATGACCCCACCATTCGCTTTTATGACTAGGTTTTGTTTCATTTTTATAAATACATCAGAGGATTTTGGGTTTTATTATTGCAAACATAGTTTTCCACATCCACCAATCATTAGAGGACAAGTCGCAACTCCGTGTACTCAGCTAACTTTCGCATCCTTTCAGCAACCGACAGATAAGTTACCCTGTTCCCGTGGTTTTTAAAAGTTTGTTTTGTTTTTTGGTTTTGAGGTCCTATTCCTTCCTTCCGGACTTACCCCCATCCATCTTGGCTATCATAGTTAAATTTAAATTAATGGATGAGAAGCACATCCCTTCCTTTGTTCGAGCATACTTTTTTTCCTAAGTAATAAAACTCGCTTCCATGCCTTAATTGTGTACCTCAGTCACACTCTCACAAAGGGGTTTGGTTTTCACATATATAGACTTTCCATGTCTGGGCTAAACTGAGGTGTGTGAAACCTCACTTTCTTCAGAGGAGGCGGTTATAAGCAGTGCCATATAGCGGGGATGGGGATGGTAGGCTACCAATTTTCTCTCTACTCCACCAAATCGAACATATTTTCCCATCCAAATTATTAAACACTCTATTTTTTGTAGTTACAAGGAGGTTTAACCCAAAAGACACATTTATAATGAGTTTTACACGCCCAAAAGAGGGTGCAACACATGAGAGTTACACTTACCGCTCCAAGGAGGGAGATAATCCCCAATGATATATCCCTTTTAATTAGTATAAGATATGGAAGGGTCGGGTTCAAGAGTAATGGGATGTGTCTATAGGTTTGGAAGGTTGAAACCGAAGGATTGAGACTAATACCTTTTTCAGTAAAGAGAAAATATAATTGTATTCTGCGTTGTGTATTTTATATTCTAGAATTAGCGGGCATTTGTTCAACTTGAATTATAATTTGGAATCTCCAATATTTAGTAAAGACACATGTTTGGAATAAGTCTCAATTTTCAGAGAAACTTCGGAGCTTCTGCTTCAAATCCTTAATAAAAAAATTGATTTTTATTTTCTTGGTTTGCTAGTCCACCACCATTCTTCATTCTGATAAGCCCGCCAACGATATGAGTGAGTTATAACTTTTGGATATACAGGTATCAAGCGCCTATAAAGGGTTGTTGTTCCTTCCTAGGATTAGATATTCTCTTCTTCCATATGCTTATAAAACTAAATTCTAAACCCTTGAGCAACATCATTGAATTGACTTAATCATTATCACAAAACACAAGTACCACTGATAATGGTTGTATGCTTATTAATAAAATGTTTGGAAGAATATTTTGAAATGTTTTTACCTTTCTCTGTTTTATATTGTTTCCCATACATCTGTACATTGTTCAAATTGCTGATAACATTTTTCTTCTGTTTAACAGGATTTGAAAATGCCTAAGAAGGGTACTAAGAAGAAGTCTAAGGTGAGCGGAGTAGATTCAAACGTGGAGGTCATATTAGACACCATGATAGAAACCATATTTGGAGATACAAAAGCAGTAACATGGATTTCCCCTGAATTCAAATGGGGGGAATTGTATCAAATGATACGAGATTAGGATATCCTTGATATAGGTCTCGATAAGATGGTGTTGTATCAAAATATCAAAAGGTCAGGCATCACCAAAGCTGATATGCGCCCAAAACTCTTTCCTTGTTCATAGGATACTGAGTGGATTCTACCACAAGCTAATCCCACATCAAGAATCATTTTTGACACCAAAGGGGAGGCGTTTTCCTCATTTCATCTTGCTCATATAACAACGGCATACAAATTATCGCCACCCTAGGTCACGATGACCGAAGATTGGATCAAAGGAATAAACATAGACCCTTGGAATATGCTAAGAAAATAATAGTATCAGGAAAGCAACTGAGACAAAAAGTAAGTGGAGAATATGGATGTCAAAGCTTAAGGACCCCTTTCAGAATTATAGCTTTATTATTGAACAGAATTTTTGGCAGGGCAGATGGGAGTATCTACAAGTTGAATTGGGTGCCTCTAATTTATTACATAGGGCACAATTTTCAATTGGGAAGACATCATCTTGGACAACTTATCATCATCAATCACAGCTGCACAAGGAGGTTTAACCCAAAAGAAGGCAAAAATCTATATGCCTT
Organism: Pseudotsuga menziesii; assembly: GCA_001517045.1. Lineage (NCBI taxonomy): Eukaryota > Viridiplantae > Streptophyta > Pinopsida > Pinales > Pinaceae > Pseudotsuga > Pseudotsuga menziesii. The sequence goes on along the minus strand of LPNX011077309.1, from coordinate 94,933 downwards.
CATACCTCATAGATTGAATATTGGCTAGAAACCCATTTCCCAAGTTGGGGTGCATCTTGAATAGAACTAAATCACCAATCTACATGGCTTATCAGATCATGTGGGCCCATTGATATGCGAGTTATTATAAAGTAATATGTGAAGAGTTCCTCATGCCTCTCTACTCGATAATTTTCCATGAAGAGCCAAACTGCTTGTCTGAAAATCCAATGGCAATCATCAACGAATATGGGGACTACTACTTCTCACAGGAGGGCACATACATCAGAATGTATGGATGTTCCCGAGTTCCATCCCCTTTTCCCAGATATGCAACAGACTATGTAGTTCACAAGGAATATGTGAGGAAAGTATTCATAAATGGGATTGGAAGCTACTTGCATGATCATAAAAAGGCCTCATTCCCTTCGTTGCCTTTCTGTATCGGAGCATATACATTTTCAAGAATAAAAGGGTTTGAAGATTTTGTGAAGGATCTAGAAGTATTCCATTTTTGGGAGAAGAGTTTTACGAGGAATGATAGTAGGAAGAAGGTCGTTGAACATTGCGCAACGATGAAGATACATTTTGAATACGCAGACTTCTTCAACAACGATGAAGAAGTGCTCATAAGAGCAAACAATATGATCGAATTAAACAAACGCTTTGCTTGGAAGAGCAGTGCCATCTCTAGCAACACTGTCATAAATACAATAGAGGCAAGGCTTCAGAAACAAAAGGAGGAAGCTGAAAAGAAGTAGGAAGAGGAGGCAGAAAGGTTGAATGAAGAAGAAGAAAGACCACAGAAGGAAACATAAGAGAGAGCACAAAGGGAAGCCAAGGAAGAACAAAAGAAAAAGGAAACAACTGAAAGGGAAGAAACACAACAGCTTAAGAAGAAAGAAGAAGGATATAAAGTCAAGAAAGTTGTATACAAAGAAGCAACCCAAAATGAGCCTAACATCCCACAAAACATGGACTTGGACCCTCCTGGCACAACTAGTGAGACACTTACAGGTGGCCACATTCCTTTTGAGGAACTCAGCCTCACCCCGTTCACCCTGCCAAAGAAGCATATTGTGGCTCGCTTGGACACCATAATTTTTTACAAGACTAGAAAGACCATCATGAGAAGGTTAGAGAAAATATTAAAAATGGACACTTAGGCTGATGTGGTCACCATCATGGAGAACACAATTATGGAAGGTACCCATAAAGACACGAAATTCATAGCCTCAGTAAACATAGCAATTTCTGAGGCCAATGCTGATAATGTAGACAGATTGATGGATGACATGGAGCGAAATAAAGAGAAGATGCTCAAATTAAAATATAATTTGGTAAAAATGCGGGGAGAATGGATAGAATTAAAAAGGAAACATGACACCATTCTCTCTGAGAAGGAGGGATTACTGAATGAAACCAAAGTTTGGAAACATAAAAGGATGCATTAAATGGGAAGTTAATAATTATGGAAGGGGAAAGGAGTGACTTCGAAGGTCGAATCTCTTAGTTAGAGTCAAGAGAGTTGGCCACAAACCAATAGGTCGAAGGATTGAAAGATCAGGTGGAGGAGTTGGTTAGGCAGAAGGAATCCTTGGTGGAACAACTGGAGTTGGAAGACAAGAGAAAGCAAGATATAACTCCATTCTGTGATCGAGCCTGCAAGATTTAGGAACATATACATCATTTTAGTTAATCCTCACAGATGAAATCTATAAGATGAGGCTAATGATGGCAAGGATGAAGGATATAACTGCTGAGTCACTGACATTTAGGAAAGGGATGTTGGATATTGCAGAAAAGTTTAAAAGCCAGATAACATGGAGGGAAACTAATTCAAAGTTCCATGACCATTTTCTTCTGAAGACAATAGAGGACCTGAAGTTGGAGATGGCACTTCTGGAATTTTGTAGGAAAGATGCTAGAAGGACAAATAATGAAATTCCTAAGACCGTAATAAAGTGCCATGAATTTTACAAGAAAATCCATCAGGTTCATGTGATATGTCGCATCGCTTTAGTTTTGAATATAACTGGCCTTCCAGAAAAGGACCAATGCATAGCACAACTGTAGGATGGGCTGCGGGAAGATCTATAGTATATAAAAAAAATGGATGCTTTCACAGAAAAAGACATTCATCACTCTGTGGGACAGGCTTCTGTCAATGCTACGACAGAGAGGGTGGCATATATAGAGACACAATTGTCAATTCATGAAGTAATGTTGTAAGTATTGGAGCCTAACAAATATAAGGCTATAGCTAAAGAAGCTAATGCATGGCCGAGATATATTTCCAGTGTGACAGGGCCCACCTAATTTCTTGTTTTAAAAAATCTTTTTTGTATTTTCCTATGTAAGCACAAAATGACAAATTTTAGGAATTCCTAGGGCTAGGGTGAACGAAGAGTCACTAGAGGACAAACTCTTGTGTAATATAAATAGAGGAGGAAAGTAGAGAGAATGGACTTGTTACAATTTGAGCATTTTCACATGGGCATATATTATTACCAATGATGTGTAGGTTTGTATTAACTTTCTTGATAATTAGTGAATTAACTTTTCTATGGTATACTTCCTTGGTGGTTTCTAATTTGAGCATTTTCACTTGGGCATATATTATTACCAATGCTGTGTAGGTTTGTATTAACTTTCTTGATAATTAGTGAATTAACTTTGTTATGGTATACTTCCTTGGTGGTTTATAAATACTTTCTTGATGGTTTATTAAAAAATATTTATAGATTTTTAAGATAGAATTGGTGTCAAGCGATAGAAAGGATTTTGTCCATAACTAGAGACATAAGGAACTAGAAAGGAAAAATATAGTCCTTACAGAGGAACTCTAGGTATTTAGAGTGGATTTTGTCCACAACATGAGACATCGAGAGCTAGAGTGGGTGTTCTTGCACACCATAACTTTGATGGGTATAAGGGTGTTGCAAGTCCATAGGCCTCTCCACCACACATAATTGATCAATTGGATTCCTAACCAACCCTTTGATGTGGTTATTGGGAAGATGAGTGATTTGTGTTAAGTACATAGAGTGCTTTCCTTAATATACATACTCATTGAGCTTTAGCACTTACTTGAAGGGTAGCACCTAGGTTTAGATGTTGCTTTTAATGCGTAGAAAGAAAATCCTTATGTATGGATTAGGTTCTATTGAAAATATCGTAGGGGAACATTGGTTTGAACTAGGGGCAGGTCGCCAACAAGGAAAAGGGTTACATGTGCATGCCATTTTATTTCTTATAGTATAAAATTGATTTGTTGAATTACTTGAGTCAATTGGGATCTTTGTTTTACGCTAAGAAACTTTGGTGGCCTACGTGTTATATGAATTAGGATTCAAGCCTAAGCATTGTGTGCCTAAATTGGTGGTTTGATATATGGAAGGAAAGGATTTGTAGAAGTTCCTTGTAAGGAATTAGTTTCAATAAAGGTTGATTGCTTGGGAATATGGCATGGTGAGGGTGTATTTGCAAAACCTTAAGCTCATTCCTTCTCATGTCAACATCATAATTATTATTTTTTATTCAAAGAATTTGGAACGATCGTGAGGCCATAAGACCCTACCTTTGTTGGAAGAAGGTCCCTCTTGAGTACAATCGGTCATTCAATGTTCATTGTCTCTTGGTTTTAAGCCTTAATGTTATTGTGCATGGCCTTTTTTATTCCAAATATTGAAGGTACTCTATCACATATATCTTGCTAATAATGGTTGATTAGAGAAAAATGATTCCTTATGTTCCTTGTCCCCTTTCCACCAAAGTTTTATTTCATCATAGGGCCTCATAGATATTCCCAGGGGTTGGAAGCATGTCGAATATATTAAATTGGAAACCAATACACACATATTTTGATTGCATGCCTTGTAAAATATGGTTTAGAAATTTCCATGGAGTCCTCCCCTACTTGATGGGTTTCTCCCCTTTCTTGATGGGTTTCCCTTAATATTTGATAATATTTGAAGAGGATGATGGTCTCCATGGATTTTATTCTCCAACTTGCTACTACTTCTCAGAGTCAATCTTGAAATCCTCAACCTTTGATCACTCAATCAAACTTGACCTTGAAGTGTGTTGTTCAGGAATAAACACCCTTATAACCTAGGGTCTGGGGTTACCAACTTACTTCTACAACTTGCAGACAATTAGCTTTAGCTAAGTACAAAAAGGAAATAGGAATAAATATTGGACTCACCTGATTACTGACGGTTGATCCAAGCTTGATCTTCTTCCGCTTTGCTTCTCTCCAAAGCTTTCAGGGATGCACCTACTTCACCTGCAAAGAGAAAATTCTCCAAGTACAATCTTATACATGTATATATGACAGGTTAGACAAACAACATATATAGTGCTTAATCAAATATATTCATCAACCCTAATACATGAAAGAGACTCAACACAATGTTGGAAGAAGAATTCTCTTTATTAACAATCAGTGAATGATATAAGTGTACAACCCAACGCCTGAGACAATGACTCCTCTGCAACCAAAGGAATCTGAGTTTTGATGCTCCAAGACTTCTGAAGATATACCACTAGCATAACTTTGCTCTCCAAAAATTGATTTCTTAATGGCCTCCCCAAGGCCTCTATTTATACTTTGGGAAATAGAGTAGTTTCGAAGGTTGAGGAGGTTGAGACTGTTGAGATGGTTGATGATTAGGACTCAACTAATATCCATTAATCGTGATTTATATTTTTTAATGTCGAATGGATATGTATGTGACTATTAATATAGGCAACCTGCGTATGACATGCAAGTTGCTTAAAGGAAACCCATGTATAGATCTGTACGTGGGTTGCAATGGGAATAATCGCGTACAGTACGCGAGTTGTCAGCAGGAATAGTCACGTACATACACGAGTTTCAATGAAGATAGTTGTGTACGGCAATAAACACTTAGAAAAATAAAATGGCAAGCTGGTTGAAGGATAAATGCATCTCATGTCATGCCCATCTATAGTGTTTAGGCAAACTTCAATCCTAGAGTGTCCTTTTGTGTACCAACATAGGGAATGTCGATACTCGGACGAAGAAGTGCCATTTGGGTTGATAATAGATGCCCCCTAATGTGTGAGGTCAGAGGGAAGCGATGGCCGAAATACATTATAATCATTATCTTTGGAGAACTCAGAAGTTCAATGGAGTAGAGGTAGTACCTGAAACAAATACATAATAATGTCATATACAAAGTCATATCTGAGGATGCTATGTTCAATATACTGAAACACTAGCTCCTTTACAATATTTCAGTACATCATATAGTACGGGTACAAGACCAGATATATTACAAAGGAGGATCAAAGCCACAATATACAATAATGATGAGTCTTCAAAGATCTGGAAGCTGTGTAAGTAACCACAACATAATCTTGCGCAACTTAGTCCATGGATGTGAAACTAAGGTCTTCATAAAAAATCCCAAAGAACCAGTACAATCCAATCCATGTGAATAGATGTTATTGAAGTCGAACATGGAACGGATTCAACAGATTGTCAATCAATAGGTGATAATCGACAACTGAAGCAAAGGAATTCACCAATAATGAAAGTGAATCCTGAGGTACGATCATCAAAACTCTACGTCTTCGTCGTTAGGAAGTGCTGATGCGGAACCATACTATGATAAGGAAGGCAATAGATCCTCCAACGGATCACAAGAGTGACTAGGAATTGGGTAAAGGAAGGGAAACACAAGTAATAACAGATACGACAATGATGGAATCAAGATATAGATTAGACATAGGGTTATGTCCTTGAACAGTGAGCACGACACAAAGATGACCCAAGGTAGCTTTAACTTTATAGATAGTATAACTAGACTTATCTGTCATGTAGGAAACATGATCAGATTCCTTTGGTAGAATTGACAAGAGGAGGAGTAAGAAACTCGAAGTAATAGCTGAACTAAAAGTGAACACTGAAACATGAGTATCAGAAAAAATGGAGGGTGCTATGTTCAAGGAAGGACATGCTGCCACTAACTTAGAACCAAAAGAAAACTTCTTCCTTACCTTCCCTGTTAAATTTTAATGAGTCCAGGAAAGTCAACTCGAATCTCTCTTCATTTTTTAACAAGCTTGAAGAGAAGAGGAAATAATGCTTGATAGTGTCACTGATTCTTGGATTTTATGAGCCCGAACTAGTACATGCTCACTTGGTGTTTTCACATTTTAGAGAGTCTGAAAACTCCAAAGAAGACTCCAAGGGGGTCCTTTTTCATCCAATTTAGTCTCCTAAGGCCAGAAAAGTATAAAACATACCACAAAAGAACTCTTTTAACTTCTGTAGAAGAAAAGGTGAACCTTTTTTGTACTTAGTCAAGGAGGTTCGAAAAAGGTTAATTCACCACCTACCCAACGCTCCTTCGAGAGCAGCATATAGCTTGAGTTTTACGAGTGTGAAGGAAAGCAAGATCACTTGGAAAGATCCATTTGAGTATGAGAAATGGGGCTTACAACAATAAGCTCGATGCTTTGTTCTTAGTGTTTAATGAGCATGACAAAGACATAAAGTACACACAGAATCTTTTTCATGTTTAGGTCCAGAGCACGAAAAAGAGAAAACTGAACTCATACCGGGTGTTCCTTTTTCATAAATTTAGTCCCTTAGGTCCGGAAAAGTGATAAACCTGTACCTGAGAATACTCTTCTCAATTCCATAGAAAAGAGAGTGATCCTTCCTCGTATTATTCCACATGGTCCGAGAAAGAGATAACCTACGACCAATGTGGATGCCCATTCACGTATTCTTAACGAGCTTGAACGGACAAGTTTACTCAGCAGTCAAGTCTGTTTTAAGGAGTTAGACCTGGGCCTAAAGAAACTCCATAAGGGCGGGGAGTCCTATAAAGGGATAGCTTGTAAAAAGAGACCAAAATGAGGCTCAATTTGGCATGAAAAATAGCTAAAAAGATTCACCTGAACCAATGACAGCTGCAGTATGAGTATCAAAAGACAATAAATAGGTTCTAAATGAGGATACTCATAGGAGGAAGGTCCTATCCACGGAAGAACAATGGTAAATACAAGGAACTAATGGTTAAAAATACCATAGTCCGTGGTCAAAATGTTAATGCTAGGTTTAAGATGGAGTAGGTATAAATGCAAAATGCATGTGAAACGACAAAAAACCATCCTATATGAGCAAAAACACCTTAAAAATGATAATGAACCTGTCACATGGAAGAAAAGATATGGTATGAGTTTTATAAATTATGAACTATAGGGAAAAAACCCACTTGAAAAATAAATTTTCTATAAATAGTTCAAAACATAAACAAAAACTCACCATTTTGATTTTCAACCATAAAATACAAGTTTATACCTCTACCTTCAATTGCTCAGTGTGGACGATCTGGTGGACCATTCCAAAATCCGCAAGTGTCAAGTAAAACTACACTCCATGCTCTTTCATTTGATCCAAGCATTTGTCAAAATTGAGCCCTAATTTCATGTTTTTAAACGCCTTCAAAAAGTAATGTTGTGTACGCGGGTTTGGTATATTAAAAGTCGCGTACACGCGTTCTGTACGTGGGTTGCCTGAAAGACAGTCATGTACAATACGCGACCTGCCTTAAAAGACAGTCACGTACGCTGTGTGAGGTGAAAAAAGAATATATAGGGTCAAAATTTCAAAATTTTATATGAAACTAAAGGTTTGCAATTGCTTGTTTATTAGGTTGAAAGATGGTGCTTGAGTGGAGGGAGTGAGAACATGAAGACATGGACCAAGAAGCTCTTCAAGATGCCCCCACAGTGAATATTTTACGTCAAAGTGGGTTATTGAAGTTTTTTTGTACGCCACCTATGCGGGCCAATGTCCGCCTCTTGGAGTTCTTGATAAATTATTGGGATCATGATTTGGGCATGTTTGACCTTCAAGGTGAGTCTTTGGAGATTACTTCAGAGGATGTCTATTCCATTGCTGGTTTATCATGACGGGGAGCTTCGGTAAACTTGGAAGGCACCGACAGAGGTGATGACCCTCTAGGTGTACAGAACTATATTGATATATACTGCGAGCCGGGCACGCAAAAGAGGGGTAGCTACATCCCTATTGTTCACATACGCAACTTTCCTTTACAGGCATTGACGAATACTATAGTGAGGGTTGCAGGGTCATCATCACTTCACCTTGCAACTTGGAACCAGAGGAGACTAGCAGTAGATTGTATGTAGGGAGCCCTATATGACTGGTGCTTGGGAGTGATCCCGATTATGAGAAAACAACTCTCTGACTGCAAAATAGGCAGGAGGAATTTTTTTGGTTATTCCAGCACACTAGTAGCCTTATTCTTTGAGAGAGTGCCGGGATTGAGTCCTGCAGTGCCACTACCAGTTCGTTCTCCTTGTCAGCTTAGGCTGAGTAGGTGGGGAGATATTTTCCTCCTCTAGGGAGGTTGTGGATCAGTGCAGAGTGTCTATGATGATGACTTCTACTTTTGGTGGGAACGATAGTTGCCAGCTTTGGAGTAGTTTCCATATGCTGGAATGGATTTCCGTGGTGATACTCACCTCGTCCTCCCTCCAAGAGGAGCATGGGGAGAGTTAGGTAATTTTTATTTTCAATATTTTAAAATTTTTATGAGTTTTAAATATAGAGATATATACATATGTATAAGAGTTCTAATCCTTTAAAAATGTCAAAATGCAAATATTGGACCAGTCCGCCCTGCAGGGCATCCACGCATGTATGTGCATCCTGTCTTGGGAGAAGACCAGGGCTTGATTAGGGTTCTTGAGGGGAAGCTGGGTAGGCTTACACAGAGAGTACCTACCTTACGGATTGAGCACATCCCAGCCATCATGCAGGAGTTTGTGGTTGGTGTACCACCTGTCTGGATACACCTTCTGAGGTGAGTAGCCAGAGCAATACTGGTATATATAGATGTTGTTGAGGCTACTGAAGCCAAGGAGGCTGAAGAATCCAGAGTACAGGGTGACCGGGGGGACCAGGGTGGTCCAGGTTAGATCTAGGACCATTTTATGGACTTTGATCCATGTTTTGTATATTTTTTGTATATTATACAATTATGACTGGATCTGAGGATCAGAAACTTGACCTATCTATATGGAAAGATATTCACATATATATATATATTTTGCCGGTTTATTTACAAATGTTTTTTATGTGTTTGCTGTATATTTTTATGTAAAATGTGTTAAATGCCAATCCAAGATGTAATTTGCGTATGCATCAGTTAATGAATTTCAAATCCTTGGAATATGATTGAATGTAATGAACTCAAAATTTCTTTCCAATAACCTAACTTGCATAATTGATGCAATAGAATAGGGTTCCACACCTGATAAGCCCAATTGAGCTGGGAAACCACCAGTTGAGAGTCCAGTCGGACTTCCAGTTGAGTGATACCATGTGACAAAGCATCCCATAGAAGCTCAATGACAGCCCTATATTCAGCCATAGTATTGGAGGCGAGACCTAAGCAAGCGCCTCCTGAGGCAACTAACTGTTTCGAGGGCGAATAAATGACCCATGCAGCCGAAGCTAAATTACAAGTGTGGCGACTAGCGCCATTAGCAAAACCTACGAACCTCTCGGAAGACATCTAAAACAACCATCAAATGGTATAAAAAACACAAATTGACGAACTAGTGCACATAAAAATACATACAATAAAATACAAGAAAAAGTGCTAAGCCTAAGCATAGTACTTTTTCAGGTAGAGCCCATTTCTAGGCTCAGGCAGCTTATTCCCATCAAAATCAATCAATTCATATGCACCATTATTTGACACCTTTGATATGACATAAGGCCCCAACCACATAGACCTGAATTTTCCTGCCCCCAGGGGTTCTTTGTCTTGGTCCCAGAGCAATACAAGCTCCCCTTCAGAGAAAATCCAAGGTTTGACCAACTTATCATATTGGCTTTTGACCCTATTTTTATGAGCTTGGTTTGCTGTCAGCACATCTCTACATTGTTCACCAAGATGTTATAAATGTAATGGACATTATTCAAGCTCAGTCGTATCAGGTAACACATGAATAGCAATTCTTAAGGACGGGATCTCATATTCAACCGGGGTGACGACTTCCACTCCATGAATGAGTTGGAAGGGGGAAAACTCTGTAGCAGTTTTTACATTGGTTCGATATGCCCAAAGTGCAGGGTACAACATCATAGGCCAGTTGGAATGGGCCGCATTAATAGCACGTTTGAGGATAGTTTTCAAAGTTTTATTGACAGCCTCGACCTGACCATTTGCTTGAGGATAGAATGAAGATGAATGTTCTTGTCTGAATCCTAGCATATTGGTCAGTTCAGTCATCATGCTATTTTGAAAATGACTGCCATGGTCAGTGACAATCACCTTGGGTTTACCGAATCGTGCTATAATTTGATTGAACAAGAAAAAAGCTGTAGTTTCCCCGTCAACTCTAAAGGTGGGCATTGCCTTTGCCCATATTGTAAAATAATCCACAGCGACAATGATATATTTGTGCCCCCCAGCTGAGGCTGGATTACAAGTCACATAATCAATCCCCCACTTCATGAAGGGGCCCACTGAGATAACAGGAAATAACGGAGCAGGATGCGACCACATCTTTCTGGTGTAAAGCTGACAAGGATGACAGTGCTTCACGGTTTCCACACAATCTTTAAAGATTGTGGGCTAGAAATAACCGGCACGTAATATCTTCTGGGCCGTTTCTAACATAGATAAATGACCCCCACACGCTCCATTATGGGCATCATTCAGGACAATCTCTGCTTCCTCGTGGGTAAGACATCGACACAAAACAAAATCTACCCCCATACGGTATAAAGTATCTCCTATGATGAGGTAGTTCTTGGCATGTAGGCGTAGTTTACGTCGTTCTTCCCGTGAGAAAGTTGTATAATACTTCAAAGTTTGGAGATAGATAAGTATATCTCTGTACCAGGGGTCAGAGGTGGAAATAAAAAAGAGGTGCTCATCTGGGAATGAGTCTTCTTCAATAGCTACATCTTCTTCTATTGGAAATTTTGTGATAAGCTCAGCAAAAACTGAGGATTTTTTGGATTTGGCGGACTAAAAATCCAAGTCAAACTCTTGGAGAATAACTATCCATTTGTTGAATTTGCCTCCAACTATCCATCGAGACAAAACATATTGAAAAGGATTAACATCCGCCACTACTGTCGTAGTCCTCAGTAAGATGTAGTGATGTAACCTCTGAACAGCATAAACAACTGCTAAGGCCAACTTCTTGACATGGGAGTACCTGAGTTCAGGTCCGGCTAAAGCACAACTGAGATAATAAACAACATCCTCTTGGAGATTATCGTCCTCCTGGACTAGGACTACCCCTATGGTTGACTCAGATGCGGCCAGATACAATATAAAATCCCTAGATTAATCTGGCAGACGCAATAATGGTGCCGACAACAAAGCTTTTTTCAATGCCTCGAATGCGAGTTGTGCAGTTTCATCCCATACAAATGGGGTGTCCTGTTTTAATAGGCGCATGAAACCCTTAGTAATCTTGGCATAATTTACAATGAAACGTCGAATAAAATTGGACTTCCCCTATAGGCTCTGAAGTTGCCTGATAGAACGAGGAGGAGGCAGATTTACAATGGCCTCAAATTTTAAAGGATCCACCTGAATGCCTTTGTTAGAGACAATGAATGCGAGCAGTCTCCTTGACTCGACACAGAACACACACTTGTGGGGATTCAAGCAAATTTTATAGTATCTGCATTGTTCAAAAATCAAACACAAGTGATATAGATGATCAATCCTCTTACGAGAATGTGCAGGCAGATCATCAAGGTAAGGTTCGACAATGGCTTTAATATCATGAAAGGCAAAATTCATTGCCCGCTGAAAGGTTGCCCCATCATTTTTCAATCCAAAGGGAATTTTCTTGTATACGTAGGTACCCCAAGGACAAATGAAAGTTGTTTTATGTTGGTCTTCTGGTTTAATTTGAATTTGACTATATCCGGAGAAACCTTCCATAAACGAAAAGACTTCACTTCCTGTGCAAGCATCAATAATTTGATCTATAAATGGCGTGGGATAGTTGTCCTTAGGACAGGCTTTGTTTAAATCTCTAAAGTCAGTACAGATGCGTATGGTCCCTTGATTTTTATCAACATGAACAGGGTTGGATACCCATTCAGTCAAAGCTATGGGATAAATAAAACCGGCTTTCAACAGTTTTTCCACTTCAGCCTTCACTGCTGCCACTTTACGCGGGTTCACAGGTCTCAACTTTTGTCGAACAGGTTTAGCATCAGGGTATGTTTGGATCTCGTGCTTGACTATAGATGGATCAATGCTTGGCATCTCATCATATGACTAGGAAAAAACGTTACAGAATTCCTTAAACAAGGCCATATAGATTGCAATCTCCTTAGGAGAGCAGTTTGCGCCGATATTTATATTTTCCACCGTCAGGATTTACAGAGATGTTGATAGGGATGGTGGCAGAAATATTGGCCATATTCCCCTCAGCAAACATTCCTTCCCTTGGTAAGGGATTAATGGGCATATCAACATCATCTGCCAATCTCATATGAAACTCTTGATTCTCTATCCTGCTTAACTCTAGAAGAAAAAAGGATCGATGGTGAAGATATTCATATATCTTATCTAGTCCACACATAGCTTCTAGAATGGCTTCATCAGAAGGTAAAACCATATCTAAACAGTCCATAGAATGCAAAGAGTTTTCTGCCCAAGCAGGCAGATAGGCTTCTTCCAGTTCCTTTAAGACTGTGAGGGGGACCGGAAAGGGATCAACAGTGGTTTGGGTGATATCTTGATAAGCCATTTCCACTGTCGATAAGGGCACTTCAGGTTCATGGTGGGAAGGGAGAACCCAAGGATTAGTCCTATCAACAACCGTGGCTATGGAATTCCCCACACTAGTAGAACCTATATAATTAATAGGAGCTGGAAGATCAAATGTGCCCATCAATGATGCATACATTCCAGCCCCTAAGCTCTTTGAAGTAGGTTTGACCTGATCAACCAATGGAACAGTGGACTCATTAGATTCCATGTCGCCTTTTTGAGTGAAACTGAGTTGGTCAACAGTACCCAACTTCCCTTCGTGTGGAAACACTACCACCCGAAAGACGACTGATGCAATATCATACATGGCATAAGTCCAGCTTCTTCCCAAGAGAAAATTATAGACCAAAGGTGCATCAATCACCTCTACCTCAACAGACACCGCTTTCCCTGCCAGCTTAATTTCAAAAGTCGGTAGGATACCATGCAGATGGAATGACCTTCCGTCGAAAGCATTAAGTAGGGTGTTTGACGGGACCAGCTCTGGGGACCCAAGAGCCTTCCAACACGACAAGGACATAACACATGTAGAAGCACCCTCGTCGACAACTGCCCTCCCAATGGTCTTTCCACCATGGATGACATCTATCGATAAGGCTATATGATAGGGTAGGCGAATTTTGACATTAGACAAGTGAAATTTCTCCATGAGACTCCATGAGTCCATATTGCCTAAGGCTACCAAGAGTGCATCCCGCTGGGCGGGACAACTCTGTAACACCTCTAAAGCCGACATTGTACAAGGTGTCTAGGCTAAGTCTTCAACTACGGAGTAGTTTGATGCGACCCTAGCATTAGGATTATGCAAGGTATTCTTAAAGATACCTTTCAGTATCTTGGGCATAACTTCAGCAGGTTTCTCGATCGTGAGAGGGTTAGAAGTTTCACCTATGGACTTACCCTTCTCCGAGGTCTCTTTTTCATAGTTCTTATTCCTGGTCTGTAGTAAAGTTTGAGATCGAACCATGTTGATATAATTAGGGTTAGGGGCATTTGGAGTGCCCCCTGCTACATTCGATGCTGAAGCAAAATTCTATCCTTGGGGAAAAGGATCCTTCAGGACAGCCGATTGTTAAGCTTTTAATAGCTTATGAGATTGTTCCATAAGGGGACAAAGATGGGTGGGGTGATCTTCATGGAACACAACTTACATGGGAATTTCACCTTCTTCTTTTCTTTCTTGCCCCCATCAGCAATGTTTGCGGGTTTTTGCTTGTTTTGATTTCCCTCCCCTTTCTTTCCTCTCTTCTTTTTCCCATTGGGCTGCTGATTGCCCTTCTAAGAGGTTTGTGCAAAAACATTTGCATTTTGGGGTGAGGGGGTAGCCTTTGCTGCCTCCATCGTAGAATGTTTGACGGATAGCTGATGGAGTTGTTTGGCCAGAGATTCTACAGTGGGAGAATTTACAGAACCAACCACACCATCGGCATGGGGTCCAGGATTAGGTTTCTCTGCATCGTGTGTTAGCCTCGGTGCCTTAGGGATAATCTCAAATAATATCCCAGACTGAGAATATATCAAATCTAGTTGCTGGGCTCTGAGGATAGCTTCTTCCTCATTCATCACTCCTGAAGTAGATACGTCCTTAGATATGTAAGGCAATAGGGATTTAAGGAACCATTCTAATAAGAACTCAGGAGGAATAGTGGCTTTAATAATGCTTTTCTGCCTCCTCCACTCTTGGATGTGATCCGAGATATGGGTGGCCTTGTTCTACCGAAAGGTAGATGACAAGTCCGTTCTGAAATCATATCGGACAGGAAGTGACTAAGAAATGCGTTAGCCAAGTCCCAAAAACTGCTAAACGCAACAGAAGGAAACTCAATGTACCATTTTACTGCAGTACTTGTCAATGTTATTTGGAACAGCCTCAATCGAACTGAATCTTTGTTCAGTGAGTTGGAAGAGTACCATAAATGAAAAGTGGTGGCATGAGCCCCATGATCTTCACCAACTTGGCCTTCGAACTTTGGGATGTCCGAGGGCAGTTTGGTAGGGACAGGTGGCCAGGAGGGATCATGCCTCACCGAGTCATTCATCAGTTTAGACAAATCTGACAAGTTTAACGTTGCTAGGAAAGGAAGCTTAGGTCTAACCGAAGCACTAAAAGTACCAGTTTGGGGATTAGAGGGACCTGCCCCCGTATTCCCATATATGAAGGTGGGGTTGCCCCCCGTCTCCAGTTGTGAAGTGGATGGGTTACTTTGCAAATGGATTCCATCTGTAAGCCATAGGATTGTTTGTGTAAGGTGCAATATAAGATGTTCTAGCTGCCCCATTCGAAACTGGGGTTTGAAATACTGGAGTAGGTATCCCACCGCTAAAAAGAGAGAAGGGAGAGCTCGTGAATGGAGCCGAAACCGGAGTTTGAAAACCTTGACCATAAGGGTTAGTGTTTCCAAACTGCACTCCTACATAAGAGGGTGATGGGCCTACGTATGGAGTGGATGGGGGAATGTGCCCCCCATTCTAAGGAAATCCTTAGACAAAAGACGAGGATCCTATAGGACCACTCTGGGCAGTGTGTGTGAAGGAGGTTGGAACTATAGGTACACTAGGAATCCCATTGACCATACCACCAGAAGCAGCTGCTAGGCTTGTGGGAGCCGGTGGTTGAACCACCTGTCTCGCTGGAGTTAAGGGCGTAGTAGGTATACTGGATCTAGGGGCACCTACCAGGGGAGGTAGTACCCCTTCAGCCGGAACGGCTGAGGTGGAAATGAAAGAAATTTCTCCTGCAATAGACATTATTCTGCCCACAGGGACACCAATCATGGGTGGATCAAAAGGACGAACCTGAAAGATGACAGGATCGTTTAAGTTAGTTAGAGGTGTATTAAAATTCCTTACAAACTCGTCAGCCTGCAAGTCTTCTATCTCAACTGTGTTTAAATCAAAACGGTTTGCCCTAAGTTCTGGTTCACCTGGAACTTCACTGACTCCTATTGGTTCAAAAGAACCGTCTGTGTCCAATCTCCACCTTTGAGGGGGAGGTGGAGGTTCCAATGTGATAAGAGGAGGAAGGTTTTGCAACCTTTGTGACCTTCTAATGGGTTGGTCCTCCACAATTGTAGATTTGACACTTCAAACCCTAAGGTCGGCTAAACACAGACAAACCACAGAGCAATCACTATGAAAATTCCTAAAGTCTCCACAGTCAGAAAGGGTAAAATATATGCTTTCCCGAAGAAAGTTGAAAGACAGTTTCTTGGCATCCTTGAAGAGGTTCTTGGGCACAAGCAGAGGAATCACCCACTGCCCTCCTACACTTTCAACAAGGGTTACCTTCCAAGCCCGTCCAAGGTGAACCAGAAATAGCCTTCTGGTTTACTTGTACATGAACCCTAGATGTCAAGAGACTAGAGGCTACCTTAACTATACCAACAATATGGGGGGACAATCGCAAGCCTGATTCGTACACATGGGCAGGGTAGCTGAGCCCGAAACTCTGTCTAGGACATAATCCCCAGATGCGTAAAAACCTTGGTTTACGTTTCGACAAGGAGTTAGAGGGTTATCTCCTCAGTCCAATGCCTCCACGCAACCTCGTGCTTGACTCCCGTTTGAGAGAAGCTTCCCAGATACTATCGATAAAGAGAAGGATTTACCTATTGATTGGCCCACTATGTCTGAATTTAAATACTTATGGGGAGTTTACACTTCCTATCCCACAAGTCTAGCCTAGTCCTAGTAGGTGTATGGCCCTATAAAACAAAAATTACTAATAAATTTTATTTTGTTGGAGTAGGGTCCCACAGCTACAGAAGAAGCTGCTATTTTGACGGATAGACAGTTTTGGCGGAGATACAAGAGACAGAGCTATGACACTGTAGCAGGTTTCTAGCTACAGATCAGAGCCGGAAACCATGACGTAGAAGACAGAGAAGTCAAGGAAGACGACGGTACCTGAGCGGCCGAGAAGAGAGAGCTCACCCACTGCATTGAAGGCAGCGGCGGAAGACAGGAGGGCTCAGCTACCCTCATAAAGGAAAAGGAGCAATGAGGCCGAGGTATTGAAGACGAAGGACAGAAAAGGGAAGCGGTGCATAGTACCCATGATCAGTGCCGGGAAGCATGGAAGACTGCAGGAAGTTGTGGTGAAGGGAAGCAGCGCCAGTACCCATGGTCAGCGCTGGGAAGCATGGAAGACTGCAGGAAGCTGTGGTGAAGGGAAGCGGTGCATAGTACCCATGATCAACGTCGAGAAGCATGGAAGACTACAGAGAGCTGTGGTGTGATGGATAGCGGCTACCTTAAAGTACAGATATGCCGACTGTCACTAGTTAGGGTTTGGGTTATTGTTGGGACAGGCCCACAGTGTTGTAATGGTGAGACCTTCGGGCCGCCTATAAAGGGATGTATTTTGTATTGTAAAAGGTTGACATTTTGAGCATTTTAAGCCATCCAGCTAGCTAGTTAGCCATTGAGTCTGTTAGCTCATAGTTACCTTGTATTGTAATAGAGTCGAGATCTAGTTCTGTTATTAGCGATAGTATCTTATTGTAACCAGTAGCTGGCTCACAGAGCATGCATGTAACGATCCGCAGGGATCGACATAGAGGGAAGAGTATATTGTAAGAGAGACAATATAGAGATAGAAAAGAGATCTAAGAGAGAAGATCTCACGCTGCATATGCGGTGCAGCGGTATTGTGTTTACCTTCCCCTGAGCTATAATAGAAACACAGTTCTATGGATGTAACTTCCATCCTGGAGGTGAACCACGTTAAAATCGTGTGTTGTGCGATTGATTCATGTGTTGTATTTATTCGTTGCATCTGTTAGTTATTATATGAGCCTTATTTACAGTTGAATGTATGTATGCGTAGTTTCGTTCACAGCAATATAGAAAGATGAACATAAGTTGAAGTATTTGGCATGTTGTATGCGGGTTCATTTATGCTTTGCTTGAAACAGTCACTAGTCCCAGTGTTAAACAGTCTGGTATGTTGAGTCTTGCAAGTCGACACGAACAACGCTAAGTGCGCTGAGCCGCGGGGGTAGGATATCACAGGGAGGCGATACCGCACCGGCAGAGAAGCTGCGGTGCGCGATACCGTAGGTTAAGGAATTAGCGTTGGAGAGGAAGTTACGTGTCGCCTGGTGTGCGACGAGGCGATAAGGCTGGGGTCATTGCGAGTCAGTGGAAGTTGCGCGACGCGGAAAGGGACCGCACAACAGGAAGAAAGAGATCTCGTGGTCAGAAGAGGTGCGAGACAAGGAGATCACGCGAAGTGAGCAGAAGGGTCGCGTGACGCGCAGAGAAAGAGGCCTCGCGGCTAGCAGAGCTGCGAGTTGCAAGTAGGCTGCCACAGAACCTGGTCCAAGATGCTTGAGTCCTTGGCCAACCCATTAGAATCACTTTGGGTGAGACTTCAGGTCGCTTCGCGGTCTGTTGCCGAAAGGGCCAGTGAGCTAGGGGTGTTGTTGGTTAAATACAGTAAACCCGGGTCTGCCCACGATAACCAACATATTTATAGCGTTCATTTTAAGGGCTATTTTTTTACTCAGAAGGTAAGTGGAGTGAAAGACTATGATGTTATTAACTCGATAAGAAATGTAAAAACAACAGGTGTATAATTCCAAAGCAAATTATCACTACTTAAAACAAGCTTCTTTTTTCTTTTTTTTGTAAATGTAAACTGATGAAAATACAACTGATAAAGAGAAAACTAAGACTATATTTTTGTAATTTTTGAGATTTTATTTAAAAATTGAAAATAAAACTACTATATGCAATTCAAATGCAAAAGTTTATAATGTTTTCTTTTCACTTTTCAAATTCCTTAAAGACTACTATGCACCTAAATGCAAAAATTATTGAGTATGCTTGAATAAACTAACTGTATAAAGTAAGCAAAATGAAGTAAAGCAGATTCATAAAACCAAAGATCAACCACCTAAGAAAGACTTGGAAAAAACAATGAATGGAAATCACTGAAATCAATCAAAGGCAAGTGACAAACCAACACTATCCGGAGATAGAAAAGGATAAAATGGTGTCTAGAACCCTGATCACTGGTTCAGACAACCAGCACTCAAACCTCTCACCCAACAGGAAAATCCACTTCAAGTTGCTAATAGAAAGATAATCCAAAAAAAAAAACCCAAGGGCTTGACAAAAAACACAAAGTATGGTAAATAGGGCAATCAAACTTACAGTGCAATGCCAGTACTGAAGACCACTAAGCAACACAAAATCCACAAAAGGACAGGGACAAGCAACCCAACCCTAAATTTTTTTGTTGCTCAGGCTTGTACGCGACTGTGTACAAGAGAAACCCGTGTACTATACGCGACTGTGCAATAGAGCAACCCACGTACACAGACCTTTGTACGCGACTGTGTAGCACATCAACCCCATGTGCAAGAGTTAAATTTTTCAAAAAAAGAAAAATTATAAAGGTCTTCAAACACCACTACAAGTATGAACCAAGACAAGACACCACACACTGAATCAAAGCAAAGACTGGACAAGGATATACATAGTTAACCCACAGCAATCTGGGCTCCCCAGTGGAGTCACGAGTTCTGTTGTTCAAGAATAAACACCCTTATAACCTAGGGTCTAGGGTTACCAACTTACTTCTAAAACTTGCAGACAATTAGCTTTAGCTAAGTACAAAAAGGAAATAGAAAGAAATATTGGACTCACCCGATTACTGAAGGTTGATCCAAGCTTGATCTTCTTCCGCTCTGCTTCTCTCCAAAGCTTTCAGGGATGCACCTCCTTCACCTGCAAAGAGAAAATTCTCCAAGTACAATCTTATATATGTATATATGACAGGTTAGATAAACAACATATATAATGCTTAATCAAATATATTCATCAACCCTAATACATGAAAGAGACTCAACACAATGTTGGAAGAAGAATTCTCTTTATTAATAATTAGTGAATGAGATAAGTGTACAACCCAACGCCTGAGACAAGGACTCCTCTGCAACGAAAGGACTCTGAGTTCTACTGCTCCAAGACTTCTAAAGATATACCACTAGCATAACTTTGCTCTCCAAAAATTGATTTCTTAATGCCCTCCCCAAGGCCTCTATTTATACTTTGGGAAATAGAGTAGGTTCGAAGGTTGAGACAGTTGAGATGGTTAATGATTAGGGCTCAACTAATCTCCATTAATCGTGATTTATATTTTTTAATGTCAAATGGAGATGTATGAGACTATTAATATAGGCAACCCGCATATGACACGCGAGTTGCTTAAAGGAAACCCGCGTATAGATCTGTATGCGGGTTGCAATGGGAATAGTTGCATACAGTACACGAGTTGTCAACATGAATAGTCACGTACGTACGCGAGTTTCAATGAAGATAGTTGCGTACGGCAATCAACACTTAGAAAAATAAAATGGCAAGCTGGTTGAAGGATAAATGCATCTCATGTCATGCCCATCTATAGTGTTTAGGCAAACTTCAATCCTAGAATGTCCTTTTGTGTACCAACATAGGGAATGTTGGTACTCGGACGGAGAAGTGCCATTTGGTTTGATAACAAAGTGGAGCGATGGTGTGAGCTATTCATTCGATATACATTATCATAGAGCTCTTCGATACTAGTATTGGCTTTCCTAACTCAATTATCAATATTGTTGTCGTTATGATCACATCTTCCCAAAGAGAGATCTGTGGGCACTAATACTACCACTAAAATCTTTCAAGCTTGCCCCTAAACCTCGAAACAAAAAATAGATAAAAAACTAAAAAATCCCCTCGCTAATTCAAAAGTGCATCTCATTTAACTCTCAAACTAGTCCCTAGTCCCTTCTTCCTAAAGCCTCAACCTCTCACCAAAAGTGATTCCAATATATCCTTTCTCAACTCGTTTAAGGGTTGCATGGGCATATCATGGGAGAATGAAAGGGTTGTATATGTTTCCTTTTTAATTTTTTTTAAGGTATTGTAATTTGTTTAGTCTTTTTTCTAAAAGTTGTGCACATAATTATAAAATATAATTACTCATGATATGTTATATATATTATAAGTTATATGTATTATAAGTATTAATAATTTATAATTTTTTTTAATAATATCTATTTTGACTAATATACCTATATTTTGTATAGTTTTATTTATATTATTTAATAAATATAATTATAAGCTGCATTTTTATATACAATTGAAGTTGGAATCAAACAAATGGAGCTATACTATTTGCATGGAATCAATGGTGCATTTAAGCACATCATATAGGGTTAGATTCACAAGGTTATGGTATGTACACCTATATAGACTATACCCTTGTTATAGAGTCCCTTCCCTAGAAACAAGGGATATTGACTTTTATTGATTAAAGACAAAATATAGATACAATGTTAATAGAAAACAACATGTACACACTCAACAATTGGATCTAAGCTATAATTCTAGTCAAATCTGGATTGAATATAATTTGAAAAACAATATATGTTTTCATTTGTGATTGGCATCATATACTAAACATTACAATTACTTAAAATAAATAATTATATTGTATATTTGATAGAGTGTGGTATATACATTGCAAAAATGAATTCAAGATAAAAATTCTAATTAACATGATAAAGTACGCTAAAATAACTTACAAGTAATAAATACTATTAATTTATATTCATATAATTGTTAATTAATCATATATGTTTATCTCTAAACTCTAAACTATAACAATAGTTTAAGTTAGTGTAACTATGTCACTTAAAATAGATAAATATTACTCAAATTTACTAGAATTTTGTAAAAAAACATCATAACTAAAATTTTAAATTTTATAGTTACAATTATCCAAATTATATTGTGTAGTTACAATTATCTAAATTATACTTGTGCAACATTTTCTAAATAACATTGCTAAACTAATTTTAAAGCACATATAAAAACTCACTAAAAAAACTTGTTAAAGACTAACCATCCAATGCCTCAAGCTTGGGAAAGGTCAATTTTTTTTAGTATGAAATACCAATGGTTTTGCTACAAACCTACATTCGAATTAAACAAGTTTTGAATCTTAGTTTAAATTAAAAAAATCAATTATATCAATTTCACAATATTTAACAAACTATAAGATCTTAGTTCAAATACAAAACTATGTTTTTTTGATTTTACAATATTTAAAAACTAATTTTAAATATTTAAAACACTACTCAGCTGGTTATTATAGGTGGGAAGAGTCTTTTAAGCAAGAGGCTAAATTACTTCTGCCCTATGGATATAAGTATATAGATGTGAGAAGAGGCACTTTATATATATATATATATAGGTCTTTTCTTGGAGATTGTTTATCTTCAACTGTTGAATTTCAATTGAGATGGATATTTAATTAGCATAGATCCATTTAAAAGAGGATTTACCAAGCATCGAGAGAGATTAAATTTCTCAAGATGCAAACCCTTTTTTAAAGTAGAAATGTGTAATCTAATTTTTATGGTTTTATTTTATCTAATTTATGTTGTTATATATATGCAATTCTAAATAATTTAAATTTAATTGAAGTTAACAAGTTATTTTTAATAATATTTTATTAATTTTAAGACACTTGTCAACTCTAGGTTGAGCATGAAAGGAGTTACACATTTCTCCCCTACTGGGTTGTAAAATGCATCTCTTCGGTGCAATAAATCCTATAATTTTTTGAAATAAAAACACATAAAAATAACAATGTGTTTTTTAATGTACATGATTAGTCATGAAAACTTGAAGATGTATTAACTATTTGTACGTTATTGCACTGAGAGTAGTGAGGTGTTTACAACCTAGTATGGAGGAGATGTTGTCAGATAAGGTAATATAATGTTACATTACCAAAAATAAAAGGTAGTTAAAAATATTTATGTGGACTTAGAAAATAAAAAAAAATCATAAAAGTAATTAAAAAATCAATCAAAGCCTATAAAATAAAAATTTAGAACTTATACCCACATCTATCAAGTTTGTCATTGGCTAAGTTACCATGAACCATGGGCATCTAAGCCATCAAAATCACCCAAGGATGGCAAATTTAAAACCTATACCCACATCTATCAAGTTTTCCATTGGCCAAGTTACAATGAACCAAGAGCATTTAAGCCGTCAAAATCACCCGGAGATGGCACCCAACCTGGACTGCACCAACCCTTAACGTGGTTGGATTTTTTTATATCTGTGGGATTTGAACCGATGACCTTTCCCCTTAGAAGACGTCTTAACCGTACCCCGCCATTGACTATTCTACATCTCACAGGTGATATGTACAACTAACTAATTAATTAGTATTAAAAATTAATATATATAGATAGATAGATAGATAGATAGATTGATTGATTATGAAAACTTGAAGATGTATTGATTCTGTACAAAATTTTAATTTTAATTTAGATGAAAAATCCCATAGAAAGGAGAAACTTGTTTCATAATATCTTAAGAGTATGAATGAATATATTATATATATAACTAATTAATTAGTAGTGAATGTTGATTTGTCAATTTTTTTTTTGAAAAGACATAGGTTAATGGTTTAAGATTTTTTGTAACAACCTTAAAATTCATAAAAAAATTACATTTATCAGGTGTAATATTTAAATTACCAGGAAATAATTCCAAGAGATGTTATACTTCATAATTATTCTGTCGTAATGATAATGGCTTTATCAGTAAACTGCAAGATTTATGTGCCTACGTTAGTTTTCATCATTAGCATGCTTTATTTTGCGACCTGATGTCAAAATTTCATCATATATTCTGGTTGATACTATTTTGTGACAATATCTGTCTTTAAAAACTTTGTTGGTTGTAAAGTCATAAAATTGCTTGTCGTTCCTTCAGTTTGTTCCACTCATGAGTGGTTAAAGAAAATGGTCATAGTCTTACTTAGTCTTTACGACTAATGCATGAACCTTCTTTCCCATTTATGCAGGTGGATGAGATCACCCTTAAATTGTGCTAAAGAACATATTCTAAGTTAAGTTAACAAAGAAGAGGGTCCACCCAAGTTTTGGGACACAACCTACGCTTAACCCAATTCTTGATCTTCATACTAAAATTATACCCTATCTATCCTTAGCATGAAAAGTTTTAAACAAAACATATGCTATAAGCCTAAACTATATCATACGTTGAAAATCTAAACCTTGGATAAGAGGTATCGCAAGCAATACGATAACCATGTGTTATAAGCTCCATAGTGGGGAACATTATGCATAGTGTTTTGGTCTTAAATTATGATGTGATTGTTGGTATAACTCTTGGAACACAATCGGTGAAATTGATAAGCAAAAGACGTGACATAAAATTATCCACATGCAGGCCATGTGGTCGCATTAAAATATCCATTTGGTGGGCAAAGGACAAGGTGCAAAACCCTAGGGTTTTAATGCGTCTTGGTGGTTGTGTTTGTCCTTTCGATGTGGTTTCGTTTGATGTCACTTGTTTTCTCATTGTTGCTCTTGATCTTTGGCTATTCGACCCTGACGTTCTTCTTCCTGAGAACAGAGATGGAGGATCCTTAAAACTTGCCCCTCGACTCCTTCTAAACCTGTCTAAGATCGATTTGTTCGTTGATGGAATTTGCATTCCTCGTTTTGGTGGTGTTTGGGTGACTCTGGTTAGAGTTAAGAGCGTCAAGAAGGTAAATATTTCAATTGAAATTCCATAATTGTTTTTCTCTCATGTACAAGGTTTTGTAAAACTATTGTTTAACTTTTGGGATAAAATGTGTGCAGGAGATTCCCAGGATGATTCTCTGTGACGCAGTTGTCATTTGGGTACTGGCTGAGAAGCTCTTACAACTAGTAAGACATATGGATTCATCTTTCATGGCTCTGTGGGACATTACTTGGTGTTTTAATGTGTATTTAACCCCATAGCTTTGGGGCATTATCTATGCGCTTGTTTGTCGATGTGGAAGTGATACATCTTCTTTGGTAATGTTATGAAGGTTTTTCATTTACTCCTGGAAGAAATGTAATGAAGGGAGACACATTCGACCGTGAGGTCAATTGACTGTGTTCAATTTGTTTTTGAAACTGTGACATGGTTTTGTTTCTTTTTGGAAAAACAGTTTATGACTGCCCCTGTAAATATTTTTAATATGAAGGACCCTGTAAGGGCTTGTAAATGCCATGTTCTAAATTAACAAAGCTGGAAGATTCGTTCATGTATTATGTTTCGTTTATCTACTCTATTTGGCGTTTCTTTTATATTTTGTATAAGTGACCGTGAGGCCTTTATATAGTCATGTTTGTATTTTTAGGAAGGGTCATAAGACCACTGTCTATAGTTACTTAAATCAACAATGGTTTTGTTTAAAGTTTAAAAGACCCACGAGGGCTTTAACGTTTACTTTTCATTCCACAACGGTACTGAAGCTTTGTTCTTTTATAGCTATGGGAGTTCTCTATATTATTGAAAGTAAATGTTTACTGTCATTCTATTTGATTATCATTTTGTTGTAAACGCAATACTGAACTATGGTCACGAGGCCTTATTCTTATTGTATTTAATTCTTGAGAAAGGGGTCACAGAGTCACTTGAAATACATAGGTTATTACTGTTTAACTTTAATATTAACAGTTATGGAATGTGGCCCATGAAACGTTTATATTTACAGTCTTGTATATTATTTCGATTTTGGTGACATAGTCGTTTGACTTATATTCATAGTTAGCAGGTTTGGAGAAATCTTATACATGATATTTTAACGATTTTTATACCGTGAGGCCTCCCTGGATGTTATTTCAGTTTCTAAGAAAAATAATAGGGCCATGAGGCCACTGTCATAGATAACCATTGTTAAAAAAAAGAAAAGGGGTTTAGGACTTTGTAAATGACCCATGAGGGTTTCACTGTTGAATCTTGACTTTATAATTCATTAATTGTCCTTAACTTGTAAATAATTTAGTTGAGAAAGGAATTATACGTTGGCCACGAGTCTGTACTTATCTTTTTGTTTTCTCATTAGAAATCGTGAGGCCATACTTTGTTTACGAAAGATGAAACCATTTATAGGACGACTAGATTGTCATTTTAAAAAGGCACTGTTGTGGAAATTGAACCAAGTGATAGATTAATTTTACTCACAACAATTAACAATTGATCATGCAAAATCACTCACAAAGAGACTGAAAATTGGAGCTGAACACTAAACTGTATTAAATCAGTGTACAATAGCCAACCCTGTAATAACATAGGTTTTTGAATAAATAACATACATCAGGGATTCGAATGCATGATGAGCAATTCGAATCTAGCATAAAGCAGGCTTACTAAAAATAAGCAAATTCCCCATAGGTGTAAAAAGCTGATCCCAAATCTGTCATGGAGCTCACGAATTAGAAAAAAGGCTTAGGCAAGCTAAATATTGGTGGAATGGAAGCTCATACATGCTTTTTCATGGAGAAAATCTTGGAGGATGAAGAGGACAAAAAACTAGTTCACCTCACCTAGTCTAGCTTTTCTATTTGCCTTAAAACACTGAAAAAGCAGGGAATAAAGCAGAAAAAGCAGAAGGGCGCCTAGGAGGCCAGGAATAAAGCAGATTTGATTCCTTGGGCTTTCCCATACGCTACATGAGTCAAATAAGGCGAGTTTGACCACTATGGATAGGTAAAAGACAACTTGCACAAGGTGGAACACATGAACTAAGCTAATAAGACAAAAATAATTAAATTAATGTCTAAGTGGGTAAAATATGGGTTGATTATTCTAACACCCCCCCTTAAGCCTGACTTATGAGTAATATATCAGAAAATTATAGGGCCTAGCAACAAGGCTTAGTCACCCTTTACATACTGCATGTCCATTTAAACAAGGAAATAGGCAAAACCAACTTGGGAAAATCCTCCCTTAAACATGGACTGTAAACAAAATTTGGAATCTTGTCTTCACTCATGCTTCACAGCATGATCAGCAATCCCCAGCAGTGATTTGAGATTGCTGAAGGTCTTCTCACAAAATGCTTTGGTGAAGATATCAGCTACTTGTTCTGAAGATGAATGGAAGAGTAGGTGAATGGTGCCATCATGCACAAGCTCTCTGATGTAGTGCATATGGATCTCAATGTGTCTAGTTCTCTGCTTCTGAACTGGATCTTTGCAGATTCGAATGGTACTATGATTATCACAGTAGATGGTAGTTGAGTACTTTGGTTCGAAGCCACACTCTCCAAGTAAACCCTGCAACCATAAACATTGAGTTGCTGCATTAACAACTCCTCTGTACTCTGCTTCTGTAGATGAGAGTGCAATGGCACTCTGTTTCTTGCTTGACCAGCTGATTGGCCCTTCTGCAAGCATGAACACATATCCTAATGTGGACTTTCTGTCTGTGCTATCACCTGCCCACTCATTGTCAGTAAATCCAATCAAATCAAGATCAGATTTTGCTTTATAGAAGATGCCATGTGTCATTTTTCCTTGAACAAAGTTAAGGATCCTTTTGGCTGCTTTCCAATGGATCTCATGAGGCTGATCCATGTATCTAGAAGCCACACTTACTGCATAGCAAAGATCAGGTCTAGTATGTGTCAGATACAACAAACATCCAATCAATTGCCTATAGAGTGTATTGTTTACCATAGGTGAAGAATCAACTTCTTCCAGCTTCACTCCTGAAAGGAAAGGAGTTTTGCTTGCTTTGCAATTCTTCATTCTGAATTTGTTCAGCAAGTCCAAGGCATATTTGGACTGGTGCACCTTGATTCCAGCTTTGGTTTGAGCAATATCAAGCCCCAAAAATTGACTTAAGAGCCCCAAATCTGTCATGGAGAAGGCTTGGTTCATAGCACCCTTTAAGGAAGCAATCTCAACCTTTGAGCTTCCTGTAATGAGGAGGTCATCAACATATAACAAAATGATCATTAATGAACCATTAACTAACTTCAAATAGACATTTGGATCTGATTTGCACCGAACAAAATTCAGTGGTAGCAAGAAGCTATCGATCTTGGCATACCAAGCCCTCGGGGCTTGCTTTAGCCCATACAATGACTTTCTCAACCTGCACACAAGAGAAGGGTTAGTAGCAAAAACTTGAGGTTGCTGCATATATATCTCCTCAGTGAGATCTCCATTCAGGAAGACACATTTTACATCCATGTGATGTACCTCCCATTGCCTTGAGGCTGTAATGGCTAAGGCTAGCCTGATGGAATCCATCTTTGCCACTGGGGCACAGGTCTCATTGTAATCTATGCCATGAACCTGTGAGTAGCCATTGGCTACCAATCTGGCCTTGTACTTCAGTGGTGAACCATTAGCAGCAAATTTGGTCTTATAGACCCACTTACACTGGACTAACTTTCTCCCTGGAGGAACATCCACTAGCTCCCATGTGTTGCTCTTCTGGAGTGAGTTGAACTCCTCCTTCATGGTTGTTTGCCATCTTGGATATCCTGCTGCTTCTTCATATGAATGAGGATCAGAATCCACCATCAAATAGAATTTTTTAGCAAACATAGGATCCTTCATGCACAGACCACTCTCAAATTGAGATCTAGTCCTCCTTGGGTCATTGGGATCCCCAGCTAGCTCTCCTGCTGCATGTAGTGTCTTGGCTGCCCATTTTGGCTTTGTAGGGCTGTTAGGGTCTACAATAAACTCATCTCCATCAGACAAATAAGAATCAACATGTTCAACAAACTCTTTACTTACTTCTTGAGGTTCAGGTGGTGAAGAGGCTTCACCAACTTCCACCGCTGCAAGGGGTTCTTCTTCAAACTGAACACACCTTTCAATGAAGGCTTTATTTGTGCTCAAATTTATCAACTTGTACCCTTTTGAATCTTCAGAGTATCCAACAAAAAGACACTCTTGGCTTTGGGTCTGCAAAGCCTTCCTCTTCTCTGTTGGGATTCTATCCCAAGCCTTTGAGCCAAAAATCTTGAAATGGGTCACATCTGGCTTGTGCCCACTCCATGCTTCGAAGGGAGTCATCACATCAAGCTATTTATGAGGCACACTATTCTGAATATAGGCTGCACAGTTGATAGCTTCGGCCCAGTACTTTGGTGGCAAAGTTTTGGCCTCCATCATGCATGTTGCCATCTCCTTCAGTGATCTATTTTTCCTCTCAGCAACACCATTTTGCTGTGGTGTGTAAGGGATAGAATGCTACATCTGAACACCTGCATCTGCACAATAGTTAATAAACTCAGACTTGACATACTCACCACCATTGTCAAATCTGAGGACCTTGAGTTTCCTCCCAGACTGGTTCTCAACCAAAGCCTTAAAGACTTTGAATAGGCCAAAAACTTTAGACTTGTGTTTCAGGAAGTAAACCCATCAATACCTGGAAAAGCCATCAATAAAAGTCAATGCATATTTGGCCTGACTCATGGACATATGAGGGTATGGGCCAACAACATCACTGTGGATCAGCTCGAGGGGTGCAGAGGTTCTCTCATGACTAGCTCTCTCAAATTTGTGCTCTGGGTGTTTTCCTAGGATACAACCTTGGCAGACTCCTTTGGAAAATTTTATCTTGGGCAACCCTATGACCATCTCTTTTTCACTAAGATCAGAAAGATATTTGTAGTTTAGGTGGCCAAATATTTCATGCCAAAGCTTGCTTGCTTCATTAGCATGAATCAAAAGAGCAGAGGGGTTTGAGTAGGGTAGGAAGTGTGAGAACATGTATACATTTTGAGCATGATTTGCAACTCCTTTTGCAATGACTCTTCCACTTGAGATCTCTGTGATCTCAACTTTATCAGGGGAGAATATGACCTTCTTTGGAGACCTAGTGTGAGTCATCTGGTACACTAATAGGAGGTTGGAGGCGAGACTAGGCACATACAGCACATTGCTGAACTGACCATGATCAAGATCTATCCTTCCTTTGCCTAAACTTTTAGTGAGAGAGTCATCTCCCAGTACTATAGATGGTCCTTTCGACATGTCAAGTGAGGAGAAGGCCTCCTTGGTCGAAACCATGTGTCTTGAAGCTCCAGAATCAATGATAAAACTGGGTGAGCTTGATGTCCCAGCAACTAGAGCATGAACTCTCTCTCTGTCTTCTGAACTTGATCCTCCTCCTCTCTTCTTTGAGCTGTCTGGAAGGGAGATGCCATTCTTCTCCAGGAGTTGGGTCAGCATGTCTATCTGCTTTTTCATACAAGAGCTTTCAGTGTGATTGCCCTTATTGCAGTATGCGCACTTGCTCATTTCACCTTTGTTTTTCTTCTTCTAGTAGTTCTTCTTGGAACCTCGTGGCTCCTCTGGAGACTGTTTCTTGTATATCTTTTGCTCAGGTGGCTTTTTAGCTTTCTTTTTCATTTTTGAATCCACCTTCGAATCTCCAGCAATCAAAGCTTGATCTTTGGATGGTTTGATGGTGCCCATCATCACCAGCTTGTCTTTTTCTTGTGTGAGAGATTCCATGAAATCTGCAAGGCTAGGCATCTTCCAGGTTCGAGCTGTCAGTTTTGTGGCGTAGAAGGTCGAAACAAACACTGAATATTCAGGGCCTAGGTTCGAGAGGATGGCCAAGACGAGCTGATCATGTTTCTTTTCGATCCCACACTGTTTCAGCTGCAAAACTAGTGCTTTGAACTTGGAGAAATATAGCTGCAGGGATTCAAAGCTATTTCGACTCAGAGAAATCAGCTCATTTTCAATTTGATGTCCCCTCATCTCATCTGTCTTTCCAAAAAGATCAGAAAGCTTCTCCCATACTTCATTCGGTGATGTCAATCCATCAAGATGGAAAAGGAGGTCTTTGGAAATACTCAAACATAGGAGACCATAGGCCTCATCCCTCCTGTTGTGCCATTTAATCTTCTCTGCAGCTGCATTGGGCTCTGCTTCTGTTGCCATAGTCACCCTGTAGAGGCCTTTCGCTCTCAACAGTATCTCCATCTCTGATTTCCATTCAAAGAAATTGAAGGGACTCAAGATAGTTTTCTGTGATTGATCCATAGCTTAGAAAATCTGTGCCA
>LPNX011077309.1:18414-63935 GCA_001517045.1 Pseudotsuga menziesii | reverse complement strand
ACAACTTGCACAAGGTGGGACACATGAACTAGGCTAATAAGACAAAAATAATTAAATTAATGTCTAAGTGGGTAAACTATGGGTTGATTATTCTAACAACTGTATTGTTTTCTTGTGGATGAGTCTGACTTTAAAACAAGAGAAAATAAGCCCTAAGGCTGTTAGGTTTTAAATCTGTAAGTAAATAACTACAGATGACAATACCAATTCGGCTTACAACCTATAACTAGTGCTGCAGCCTATCGATAAATTCGATTTGGTATTTTAAGAATTTATATTTTGAGGGAGATATGAAACCTGGAGTCAGTTATTAATTTTATTTATGCTTATCTATTAAATCTAAGGTTTTAGATCTGAACGAGAGGCTTAGAACTAGTCCTAGCAACACACACACACACACACACACACATATATATTTACAGGTCAACCCTTGATATGTTAGGAATTAAGCACGTTAAAGAAGAAGACTATAAACTAGCTTATAAGTTTTATCCTTATTATGATCTTTCATCTTTATAGAACTCTGTAACTAGAAATTTACACTACGATAATCTCTGTAACAAATTTTCCTCACAAGTCTTTACTGGAAAACAATTGTTACACTTTTTAACCCTAGACTAAGAGATGATTTCCAAATTAAATTTCAAAAGAAAAAAACTTATAATTAGAATGCCAAAAACAGGTAATAGTATGGATTTTAGCTAAAACTAACCTAACAAAATAACTTGGAAAAATTTCCAGATAGGAAATACATATAAGGACTATGAATATAAACGTTGCAGATACTGATCGTACTTCTAATATACATACATAGAATTAAATCACTATTAAATAACAACAATTAGATCCTGGATAATGTGCAACAGGGAACAAACACCCAAAGGAGACTATTCCACCCAACCTTCTCCTGAAGCAACCAAATTACTTGCTTAGGACCCCTGAGCTTGCTCACTAAACCACTAGGACGGAGATTTCTGAATATATCCCACACAACAAACTTGCTGCAACTTAGCACTCAGTTGCAGACTTAGCTCAACAATTCCACTTTAGCTATCCCCTCATCAAATTCCTTGTGTTCCTAACTTTTCAGTTTGCAGCAGTCACAAGGTTCATTCCCTTAGAAATCATAATGAGTAGTGAGCCTCTTGCTCAATTTGATGGTATATATAAGATTGCCTAGGTCTTTGGGCCAGCTTTGGAATTAAATGAGCCACCAGCTTAGTTTCCCCCTCTCAGGAAATATGACCAAATTTTCAGGGATTATGCTTCCTGTAACAACTAGAAAGTGAAATGCTAGTGCTCCCACTTGTCAATCAGCCTGTTGCTCATTCCTCCTAGTGGGTCAGTGAGTGACTCATTTAACACTCTCCCTTGGATAAATGTCTCTTCTAATTAACTATTAAAATCAATAATTCTTAAATATTTAAAATAAATATTTGTTTTTCAGTTCTGGGTATGTTACATTTCGAAGTATACAAATAAAAGTCTATCTTTTTATGAAGAACAAATTAATCATTTCAAAGTGATATGGTTTTTTTTATTAGCTTAAGTCTAAAATTTCAACAATTAGAGGATTAAATCTGAATTTTGCATTTTTCAAATCATGTTTGTAAATGTATAAATGGATTCAACACCCTCAAATACTCAGAGGGCATCCAAATTCTACAAATTTAAACATTGTTATTTGAGATTTTAAGAATTTCTTCAAATTTTTTAAGGGTTTCCATAGGTTAGAATTTTTTTCAAATTTTTTAAGGGTCTTCATCCACCACAAAAAATATTGTCTTTTCCATTGGCCATGGGAATGTGAAAAACACTTTGAAGAAAAAAAAAACAAATTGTTAATAGTTTAGGTTAGATATACATTTATTAATATCAGCCATGTTTTTCATTTTAAATAATAACGATGAGTCAACATACATATTTGTTGATGGCAAAAAACACTTTACATGCAACAGACTAATAAATGCTGCAGCCGCAGCATTGTGGATAGATCCAACGACCCACAATACTGTCGTTGCAGAATTTATTACTCTACTCCATAATGAATATTCTTCGCATAGATCCAAATCCTAGGCTTTATGAGGAATCAAACATTTTTTTTGACGATAATTTAATTTTTTATTTTTTATTATTTTGTTAGGTAGCAACATTACAACATCTGCCCCACAAATCCTAGGCTCTATGAGGAATCAAACAATTTTTTTGACGATAATTTAATTTTTAATTTTTTATTATTTTGTTAGGTAGAAACATTACAACATCTTAAGTTGTTTTTGTGACTGACATTTATTTTGGCGTTTTATTTTTTATTATTTTGTTACTAATAAAGGACAACATCTCTCCCATACTCGACATAATATAGACAAACCTAACAAGATTGTGGACAAAAGTTACAAAATGTAGAGAGCCAATCTCTACATCATACTGAGATGTAAAGAGCCTCTGAGATGTAAAGGGCCTCTGGAAAGTCACTAATTCACAACTAAATTATAATAAGGTTTTACCAACAAATATGGTCAACTTCCCAAGATTCCTCTCAGGATGCAGAGAACAGAATTCATTTTCATACCAGGGATAGATACTCCTGAGATCTGCATTCCTCATGCTCTCTTTATTCCTAGGAATAGAGGAATTCCTATTGATAGTTCAGTGTCGAAGTTCCTGTGTATCCACCCGCTTTACTTGGGATCAGCTCCACCAGTTTGATCAAATCCAGATGCTGCTCAGCATTTTCGCTTTGATCTGCGATCACAGGTTGACGCCTTTACCAGGAGGCTGACGACTCTGTTAGATTCCCATAGTGGATACCAGAAGATCAATATCCCTGTCATGGTTTGCTGATCTCCTCAATATGCAGATTTAGCCATCAGTTCTGTGGCTGGCGTCTCCATCATCCTTTAACATACTGACAATTATCATGATCTGTCTCTATCTATCTATTTCCAAGCCCATCAAGATAGATTCCCATGCTAAGATCAAGAATATCACTTGCAGATCAGGATGAAAATGATCTTAGTGTGGTTTTCTTTTTCTTCTGAGCAAAGAGTGTCTAAGTCCAGAGTATCCTTTATTTTAGTGGGTTGTTCAAAGATTGTTTTCAAGAATTACAATGGATTCTTTATGGTGTGCTAATTCCTTTCCTTTAAATAGAGCTTTATTTACAACTACCATCATTTCAAATCTTCATTGTGGATGGTGTTTGATTCCTCAACTTGTATTTCTATTTTTGTATTTCGGCGTTTTGCATACATGGGATATTTCTGTATTTCTTTCATAATTTTTTTTAGGTTCAGAATCAATTTTATTGATGTATAGTAAAAACATAAGCAGAGATACATATTAGAGTAGCCATTCTAGGAACGGATAGTGTCAAAGTGAAGGAAGGTGCCTTTCTTTGTCAGGAAATCAGGTTCAAGACATAAAAAAAATCCTCCCTTGGAGAGGGAAAACAGATCATACAATTAAGTGATAGTTTAAGCAAAATTGAAAAGTTCTTGAAAGTGCAAACTTTATTTAAAACTACTAAGCCAGTTTTGACCAAAAGCAAAAACCCGAAGAACCTAAGACTCAATGCTTGGAGGGAAGCTCCTCCTCTATGGGGGTGCTGAAGCCAAAGCCAAGCTGCGAGAGGGTCTTCAAGCTCCTATCAGTAGGGTGGGGCAAGCTGGGACATAATGCTTTTGCCACCCTCTACTCTAGGACCCTTGGTGTCGTCGCTAGTGTCATCATCATTGCCTCACGTTCCAGAAGTGGAGTTGGAGGAGCAAGTCTTTACCGGAAGCGACTCAGTCTTCTTGAAAGCTAAAGAAGTTGTGGAGGCTTCCTTTCCCGGGAGAGCAACAATGGTGTGGGAAGGAGGCAGAGAGTGCAACTAAGTTGGTTCAATAGGAGCACTGGGAGAAGCCAAAGAGGGAGCAAGAGGAGCATCTTGAATTCCCGTGAGACGAAGGAGGAGCATGGAAAATAAGTTTTTCAATACCCAAAAATTCCTTCTACAAAGAACTGTCTGGTTGGCTACCTATGGAGAGCCCAAGAGCTCATCTTCCCAGTCATTCATGAGATGGCACATGTGTTTAGGGATTTCAAAATCGAAGTTGTCTATGTTAACTACTGCAGCTCGAGAGTCCTAGCTCTCTTGTTGGGGCTCCCACGCCCACCTCTCCCATACCGAGGAGTGGCTCTCAACCGACGAGACATGGCCGAAGGAACCGAAGGCCCTGAGAAATCCGAATGCAAGGATTTGAGCAACCTGTAGATAGCTTCGTGAATCGTTTCTAGCTACTTGGACCGTGTTTTGTGGACACCCGCCAAGGACACAAGAATATCAACGAGCCTTGATCCTTTTCCCGAGAGATTGAGGGTAGAAATGTATTGTTTTTGTGTTGGTGCAACATTAAACTCTATCTGACACATGATCTTTCCTCCATTCGCATAGATTTCCATGATCCAAAGCGTTAATGCCAAGTACAGGATGGCCTTTGGGCTGTCACATTTCAACGTTGCTAGGCTATACAGGATGGACACAACGTTTAATGCATGGCCTCATGAAGATCTAGGATGCAAAGTTGTCATAAGGGAAGGTTTAATATGTCCGCGGGTGACCCTTGTGGGGTACAACTCTAGCCAAATGTTCTTCTTGTCTTCTATCCATGTGCTCCTTTTGCCTTGTGTTGTCACTCACATCCAAGTTCTTCATAACTGTTACTTCAATAATGGTTATCCTTTAAGTTTTGATATATAATTTTATTTTTCTTTTAAAATAAACTTATATTTAAATATAAGAATCTATGCTACTTGTTGACAAATCCACTACCTTAGCATTGCATTCATAACCACCATCATATAGTGATTCACACCTTTTGAATAAACCTTTATTAACAACTACCATCATCTATGATTCACACTTTTTGAATAACCTTTATTTACAACTACCATCATCTAGTGATTCACACCTTTCTCTTTATTGAGTGTGATGGTGTTGATTCCTCAATTTGTACTTTTGGGCAGTACATTTTCATCAGGGAGATACTTCTTCATAATTGTTACTTAAATAATTTTCATTCTTTCTTTTTATTGAGTGTGGATGGTGTTGATTCTTCACTTTGTATTTTTAAGTATTTTGTATATATTTAATACATTTTTATTATATCTTTATTTAACTTATTATCATTTTATATATCTTACCATCCATGTTTGAGTACTTGAATCCATGCTATTTGATAACATATCTACTCTTTTGACATTGCATTTTCATAATTTAATTCCTAACTCCATATAAATCCATATTTCAACTTATAAAATAATTTTTTACTATTATTTATTTGTACACAAACATTCTATTACTATTGATTTTCATAACTTCATTTTATAAAATATTTATTAATCTTTTATTTAAAAAATAGACTTTAATGATTGCTTTATAAATATATAACATAAATTGAAAAATAATGTCTCATTCTTATAGATTATTGTTTTATAAAAATAATAAAAATTAGAATTAGATTTTTAAATGAAAATTAATAAAAATAAATTAAATAGTTAATATATATATATGTGTATAATTTAATTTAACAAATAAATATAAACTACAACATGGAAGTGAATGTCCATGCATATTATAATTTAAAAAAAATACTTAAAATAATAATAATTTAATAGTTTATTTAATACATGTTTTTATTATATTGATGTTTTAAGAAACCACTAAATACTATTCCAATAAGAATTAGGGAAATTGATAAATAATTAGGTTGAGGCACTTGTTTATTTTAAGAGATGAGATTCATTCACATCACAAGTATTATACATCTTCTATTTTTTTTTTGATGGCTTATATATCAATATAAGTCTAATAAATTATCATTTATCTTCTTCAAGGAGGGAAGCTTATGAGGAAAGAGTAGCAACAACCTAGGGAACTCTATTAGGTATGGTGTGATGGGAACTTATCTTTCACACGTTTGGTGCCAACTTGGTACACATATTGATATCACATACGGTAACAACTTGTCTTAATATCATCTAGTGGGAACATGGGAAGCATAATCTCTCGCATATGAAGGTGGACTTCTCTCTTGTGTATTGTGTAAAGGAGACTTCTCCCTCTCATTCGATGGATCAATAGGGAACTAAATCTTTCCCCGCCGCTTGGCCATTCGACTTCTCATCCTTGGGTTAACCCAGACCACCCTAAACTGAGGTTGCGAGTCTAAAAAAAAATTCATGCATTTCCATGTGTTGTTTGATGCTTACCCTTCTTAAATGAAGCCATCCAAGAACCATTTAATGACTTTAAATCGTAAACCATAATTACATATATAAATATGCACTCATCCACTGGAGTGGCGACATCACCGAACTTCCCAAATGAAGCAGCATAATTACATAATTGAATGGCTGGAAATTGAATCCAAAGGGCCTGAAAGTGTAGCATTTTTCATGTCTTAAGACACTTCAACTCCATAGTTGATTTGTTGGCTAACAAAGGAACGTGGTTAGCTCAAGGGGCTCTTAATGTTGATGGAGAAATAGGTTTATACACCCCATCCCATAATCCATATAATTCCACATGAGATGGATGTTTATCACATACCCACAATGGCAAGGATTGGTCATGCCTTTGGCGTAAACTCTATTAATTATGTAGGTACTCTTGCACACATTATATCTTTGCACACACAAGGTTATTCAATCTAACATGCTTATGAATTTAATTACTTGGAATTTGATGGAGGGACTTATCTACGTTCGTTTTGTTTTGGGAAAGGGGAGAAATTCACTTCAATTTCTTATAAGTTTTGGTCATGCTCTCTTGGTCAATTCTATTGGCTTGAATCTTCCTTGCAATACTCTATGGTGTTCTCTCTTGTATGTTCCTTGGATACTTGAAGGCGGATTCTCTCATTTGTGTATTATGTTCAAGAGTGGGTGGCTCCTTCTTGAATATTCTATCATCTCTTCTAACTCCAATATCAATGTTGTCTAGTTAGTTTACATTGCTTCTCCACACCAAAGGCCTTATATCTACAAGCCTCTCTTTATAAGCTCAATGGTTTTAATGATGTTATATGCACTCTCAATATTTTGTGCTTAATTGTTGATTTTGTCTTAGGTTTTACCTATTTTCAAATAATATAAAAGTCTTTAATATATTATCAACCTTAAAATTGATTCCTCTCTTAGTTCTCTAAGTTATTTAGATCCTCTTAAAAAAATAAAATAAAATACAAACATACTCTCTTTAAAAAAAAATGCAAATGTAATATTAGAATTTTGACAAAAGTAAATGAAATACAAACATACTCTCTTTAAGAAAATTGCAAATGTAATATGATATCTTAAAATTTTAAAAAACATTAATAATTGTGAATTTAAACATGTGATATACAAAATAATCATGTGTTAATAACATTTCACCATTTGTAAATGCTAAATCTATCCAATCTTTTATATATATACACTTTTTATTTTTCTTTTAATTATATTTTAATCATATTACTATTGACCTTTAAACCATTATAATGAAATTTAGGTACAAAGATAAGATTAATGTCATTGTAATATTATTTTGGAATTGGAATCGATAAAATTGATGTCATTTTAGTTAAAATCTCCGAAGAAGAGATTTGAAAGTAACCTCTCAAGGTATGACTCGTTTCGTGGGGAGAGTCATGGAAAAGTAGTTTAAAGAGGTTTACGTTCTAGGGTTTTTAGTTTAAAGCTTCCAAGACTCTTAAGCAAAACCCTGGAAAGCTGAAGGCAACGTGTGTTGAGATTCAATCATCGAACCTGGAGCTTGGAAGGATTCTTCGTGGTAAATTCAGGTAACGCAACAGTCAAACCGACCAAGATCGTGGAATATTTTCAAGGACGAGATGGTGGAGTGTGATTTCGTGTAAAATCTTATTAAAATCCTCCACTCTTCTTCCATGATTCCAGCCTGAAGCTTTAGGGTTTGACATTACGCCCAGCGATCTCAAAAGACGTTCATCGGAATACTCAAGATGTTGGCTTGCGTGTCGGGGAACAGGTCGGAAAAGAAATTTAAAAGTCGAAGAGTCCGAATCTTCATCTGCTGACACTGTACACAGCTGTCTGATCATTAAGTAATCCGCGATTTTTTGACTTTGGTGGTAGCAGGATCTATCTTTAAAAGTAAAGTGTGATTTTGGGCGGGAGATTCATGAGTAATTTGAGGTTCGAACGATAAGATGAAATACCAGGTATGGCACCTGAAAATCTTCTTCTTCACTTGTATTGCAGTACAAGTTACCTCAATCCAAATCCCGACCAGGAAGAGGTTCAAAGAGTTCAAGATCCTGTTGCGTCATTTGTCGTGAAAATTGGGGGTTTTTCTTGGTGTGTGTCATGCGTTTGTCAATGTGTGAAAGATAAGGGAGGGAGGATCTCGTGCCCGTTACTGCCAGGTCTGCTTGTGTGGGAGATAATGCGTACAAGACATCTCCAAACAAATTCTCGCTTTCTCTTGCTTTGCTGGGATTGGGTGATTGGATGGATAAATGAATCTTCTTGCTTAGCGTGTTTGGCCTCTTTTCTTAATTCTCTTTTCGTTTTCGTTTTCCAAGAGCATGCCTGAATGTCATTTTCGTTTCTTGTTTTCTTGGCTTTGCATTTCTGAGAACGCATTTGGGATTGATCGCTGTTTGATTTTATAAACAATTACAGAACAGACGGCAGTGTGAATATGTTTGCAGGAGAAAAACGAGTTGGAATTTGCGGCCCGTCACTTTACAGGAACAATTTGGGAATCTGCGAAAGTGATTCCTGCAACTAACGCTTGATTGTTGTATGACAAAGTATTTATGTTAAGTATTCAATCACCTGGAAGTTGCAGTGTTGAAAAGTTGATATCTTAAAAGGCAAGCAATCGATTAGTGTGTTAGGGCGTATTTGCTGTTTGTTTCTGTAAATCTTTGGCTATAAGGGCAACTGGGGAAATATTCTGAATTTTTGAGAATAGATGGGGAGCCAAATGAGCAAGAAACCAGGAGAGCAGTCTGAGCCACAAATGGGGTTTGAATCAAAGATGAAATATTCTATGGAGCTAAAGGCTTACGAGGAAGCCTGCAGAGCCGACCCTGATGTTAAGAATTTCGACGAAGCAGTCAAAGAGCGAACTGGGAAGGTTATTCATTCTCTGGCCAAAGGTGTTGAGGTAAGGAGTCTTTCTTTAGAAACCCTAAGAGAAACAACAACTTGCTTGCTGGAAATGGACCAGGAGGTCGTTAAGGTCTTATTGGGATGCAAGGAGGATATCTGGAAGAACCATGATTTGTTTGAACTGGTCGAAGAATATTTCGAAAACAGTTTACAGACTCTCGATTTCTGTACTGTGTTGGAGAATTGTCTCAGAAAGGCTAGAGACAACCAGCTGATAATTCAAGTTGCGCTTCAACAGATTCCAGCACAAGGACCTCCTTCAGAGGCTCAGTGTAAGAAAATGCTGGAGGAACTGTCGAATTTCAAGAGTGCTGGTAGCCCATTTTCTGAGGATTTCTTTAAGCATTTCGAGTCTGTTTACAAACGGCATACACAGATGCTAGAAAAGCTTCAGTTGCAGAGGAAGAAACTCGACAAAAAACTGAAGCACGTTAGGGTATGGAGAAAGGTTTCGAGTGTCATATTCGTGGCGACCTTTACGGCCGTTTTGATATGTTCTGTCGTTGCAGCGGCCATTGCTGCCCCTCCTGTTGCAGCTGCTCTAGCGGCCGTGGTTCCAATTGCTTCTCTGGGCAAATGGGTCGATTCGTACTGGAAAAAATATGAAGATGCCATTAAACTCCAGCGCGAGGCCATTACTGGAATGCACGTTGGCACTTTCATTGCTATTAAAGATCTGGAGACCATTAGGGTTCTTGTGGACAATCTGGAGCAAATGATCAATTCCATTCTCTCGGATATCGATTTCTGCTCAAGAGAACAAGATGCCTTTCGACTTGGAATCGGGAGAATCAAACGAAAGCAAGAAAGCTTTATGCAGGACATCGAAGATCTGGCACAGCACGTTGATCGTTGCAGCCGAGATGTACGCCAGGCGAGGACTGTGGTCGTGCAGAGGATGATCAGGCCTGTGTAAGAAAAGATCTTTCAGCTTCTGAAGCCTGTGATACCCAAATGCTTCTAACACCAGGACGCTGCTGGATCTTCTCAAGATCAATGGGAGATATCAGTAGCCCTCTTTCTGCTCAAAGGTTTGAAGGATTGGGATTATTTTCATGAAATAAAAAGTGTGTATAGATTATTAATACTGAATAATAGAGTGAAATAGATCTACGATATTTGCTGGTAGATCTATCATTTAGTTTTTTCACATATCATTGTTGTTATTTGGTGAGAAATTATTTGTCCGAAGTCGTCAACTGAAGTGCCATTGCTGTTTATAAAACAAAATAACACGATTGAATTCACGAAGTCTCATACGATTGAGTTAATTAAGATGGCGTCTGTGTGAATTTAACAGAATTTTCAAGCTTGTTTTCATAGTTTTATTTGGAAATTTGTATTTGTTGGTGTTAAACTGTTTTTGAGATTTTCGGTGGATTTTAAATGAAAATATAGGAAAATATTAAATTCAAACATGTTTAGAATATTTCTTTGTTTATACCATGTTATTTTTATATATAAAAAAATAATGTAATTATTAATTAATAGACATTATATATATATATTTTTATATAATATATTAATATCAAGACTTCTTTCGACAGACTGGATTCTAGAATATACCTAATGTCTTTCAATACTATAATTTTTGAATTTACATTAAAAGTTACTTTATCTGTCTCTTTAGGTTTTTGAGAAAAGTTATTTGTAAACTGTGTAAAGCTGGAGTGAATGTAAGCATCGATTATGGTTTTAAGACCTGTGTTTGGATGGATGGTTTGAATGTTTCTGTTTACTCAAAGCTTTTACTTGTATGGATTGTTGGAAAGTTTTTGTTTATTGAAGAGTTGTATTTGCATTTGTATTGATTTTACTTGTATGATGGTTGGAAAGCTTTTGTTTATTGAAAGCTTTTATTTATTGAAGATTTGTATTTGTATTGATTTTATTTGTATGATAGCTAGAAAGCTTTTGTTTATTGAAGATTTATGTTTGTACTTATTGTTTCAAGTTGTTCCATATATTTTTTGGAATTCAACTCTAAATTAACCTTTGAAACATTGTCTGATATGTATAGCTTTCTCTGTAAAAATTAAACAAAAACAGTTTATGATAACAATATCTTTCCTGTATACGAAGACAACAATGGTGGTGGTGATGATGAGGATGAGGGTGATGAGGATGATGATGATTATGATGAACAATGTTGGTGATGATGATGATGATGATGAGGATGATGACAACGATGATGATGAGGATGATGACTATGATGATGATGAGGATGATGATGATGATGATGACGATGACAATGATGATGAACAATGATGATGATGATGATGACGACGACGATGAGAAGGAGGATGAGGATGAGGATGATGATGATGATGATGACGATGATGATGAGGAACAATGATGATGATGATAGGTTTAGTTGAAACTTTGCTTTGATTTTATTTTGAAGCATTTGCAATGGAATGATGACGATGAACAATGATGACGATGATGATGATGATGAACGATGATGGTAATGATAATGACGATGATGAGGACGAGGATGATGAGGACGAGGATGATGAGGCTGATGATGATGACGATGATGATGATGAGGAGGATGATGATGATGTTGATGACGACCATGATGATGATGAGGAGGATGATAATGACTATGATTATGAACAATGATGAGAATTTAAAACAGTACTTGTATCATACTAGTTACTAGATGAAAAAGCATATACTTCAGTCTACCCCAAATCTCAAAAAAATACTTCTATCAACTTAATTATTTTAAATATAAAGTATCATGAATATTATTACTAAGATTTACATGTATCTAGTAAGAAAATAATAACAACATTAGAAAGATAAAGAATATATAATTAAAAAGCAAATCAATTCAAAATATAGATATTTTATAAAAAATAATTTCTTTGTACAGTAATATTTTATATATAATAATATTCTATCTATATTTTTATTATGTTAAATTTTATATTATTGTAAATTTCTTTTTTATTTCATTTTTCAATCTGTTCAATATATTTTTGGAATTCAACTCTAAATTAACTTTTGAAACATTGTCTGATATGTATAGCTTTCCCTGCAAAAATTAAACAAAAACAGTTTATGATAACAATATCTTTCCTGTATACGATGACAGCAATGGTAAACCAGTTTATCATAACAATATCTTTCGTGTTTACGATGAGAGCAATGGTTTCTGGCATAGCATTCATTTTATTCCTTTTGCCTAATGCTGCAACTTGCTTCCTTCATTTAATATAATTCTGTTAGCATCTTTCATTTAATACTGTGGCTGTAGCAATGTGGATTTATCTTTTTGATATTGTCCATGGCATTTTTTGATACTGTCAATGACATCATGATCGCACTCATGTCGTTCTCAAGCTCAAATATAGTAAATAACTTATTTCAAGAAAAGGAAGTCCTATAAAACTGTTTCATAAGCAAAAACCAAAGTTTCCCAAAATGATTGCAAACTCACTAATTTAATAAGCAAAACCAAAGTTTCTCCAAATGCTTGCAAACTCACCCTTCATATATAAAATATTTGAAAAAAAGCAAAGAAACTGAAATACTTTCATAAAGTAATCTTTTACAACAACTATATATCTTTAGCAGAAAGGCTAAGACAATGAAATACTTTACTCAAGTAAATTTTTATAATTATAAAAATAAATATTATATTAAAAGTCTAGAATAATTCTTACTTTTTACTTACTTTTATAAAAAATAAAGAATATATTCAGCTATATGTAATTATTAATTTTTATATCTTTATAAAGTCAAGAATAATTCTTGTATCTTATTTTTTACTTACTTTTATTATAAATTAAGAATATATTCAGCCATATGTAATTATTAATTTTTTTATTTTTATAAAATCAAGAATAATTATTGTAGTTATAAAAAAGTGATATAAAGATTAGTTTTATGTTAAAAATAAAAGATTTATAATTTTGAAGTAAAAAATCCAAGAACTAAGTAAAAGAATTTCATGTGTAGGTGGTCAAGATGTGTGAAAGGGTAATGCACTAGTGGATGGGAAGGAGAGGTGTGGGAGGAAGGGAGGATATATATATTAGTTTTTTTCCAAATAAAACGTATTTTTTTAATATAAAAATACAACATATTGTTTAAAGGTATGCTCAACCAACAAAAAGAAATCCATAGCTTGAGCATTCCAAAGCCCTTTTACAATGAGCATTAAGCACATATATAATAAAACTGCCCCAAAAAGCGTAAAACCTGAAAGAGGCTTATGAGAGAAATATTATTGTAGTAAATGGTCAATTTATTAACTTTAATAATCATGTGAGGAAAAATCCATATTTGTCTTTGTGAGGTTTACCTAATTAGTTGGTTGGTTGTACTCACATGTAATTTAGAAGGCTTATTAAAGAGGATAACCACTACTACTATGGATTTTCGACACACACACTATTGGGGTCATCTTTGCAAACATAAGGGATTAGTGGGATTAGTGACAGTGGAGGTAGGGCCATCACAAGCAAGGAAGAATGTTCCTCTTGCGATTGCACCAGTAATGGGCTACCATAATAGATTATTAGATAAAATTAATAAATAAATTGAAGCCTTCGAAAATAAGGTAAGACTCAAGTTGAAGAGTTTCCACACTTTAAGAGCAAGGATTGATGAGGAAATTACACCATGGATCCTTGACGTTAGGTATTCAAGAAGCAAAGATTTCATGTACTCCAAAAGTGTGGACCTTTATTGGAAAATACAAGAATTGGGATAATGAGGTTTTATGTGAACTAGATCAATTAGACAATGAAAGTCTCATTAATGCAATTTCGGGCTCTTAATTTAGTAGTAGA
This sequence comes from Pseudotsuga menziesii, assembly GCA_001517045.1. Lineage (NCBI taxonomy): Eukaryota > Viridiplantae > Streptophyta > Pinopsida > Pinales > Pinaceae > Pseudotsuga > Pseudotsuga menziesii. The sequence continues at coordinate 49,947 of LPNX011077309.1, read as the reverse complement.
GATACTCAAGAAATGGGGGAAGAGGTAGAGGAAAGGGAAGCAAAACAAGGATGGCACTTGAAGTAGAAGTGGAAGAGGTTGTTTCCATAACAACAAATCCAAAAGATGTAGCTCTGGCCAAGATAGAAGATGTCATTCCACCAATTCCAACAATGTGGACATAGATTCTCAGCACTGTTCTTTGGTTCTCCTAGATCCCTTAGTTTGGGTCCATCGCAATTTTTAGTTTTTTCTTTGAATTAGTCCCCTAATGGTCTTTATCTATCTAGGTATAGTATTTTAATTTTTAATTTGCAGTCCAAGAAAAAAGATGTCATTCCATCAATTACAACAATTGATGTGGACTTAGACTCCCGGGACTAATCTTTGGTTCTCCTAGATCCCTTTGTTTGGGTCAATCTCCAATTTTAGTTTTTTCTTTGAATTAGGCCCTTAAGGGTCTTTATCTATCTAGGTATAGTCTTTTAATTTTTAATTTGCAGTCCATAGTCATACTGCATGGGGTAAGAAACATAACACCAAGCATTTTTTTATTATAAATGAGTGGGCCTAATGGTTAAGAGCATGTGTTTCCTCTTAGGAGGTCACAGGTTCAAATCCAGAGGGGGGTAGTGTATGTACACCTCTGTAGACTTTAGCAGTTAAATCACTGCGCAGAGGGGGGTCCCTTGTCCCACAAACAAGGGGGTCTCATACACCAAATTGGTGTCTCGCTTGGCGGTGACCTTAAAAATAGATTATTATTATTATTATTATTAATGCAACATCATTTGAGGATTGCTTATAGATCAACATGTTTGGAGCTTCTATTATATATATTCAATTGTTTAGTGTTTAACTTAGAAAATAAAAAGCTTAAGAGGAAGAGTAACTATCAATCAATTTTATGAATATTTTTTATTTGCATGATAAAAAACATGGCAAGGAGGATGGAGAGGATTGTTCTTGCTGCAAAATACGTACATTAAAACAATGGAAGTTTGGGATTGATAAATGTTGTGTTATTTTAAACTTTCATAGCTTCAACACTCCTTCATGGATGTGAAGTATGGGACAACGTATATTCAGAAACATATGGACCAAATCAAACGATGATAGGACACAAATGTGCCTAAGAGCTAAATTAGACACAAAAAAGAAAATGTTAAATCTACTTTCCAAGAACCAAAGATATATCAATAAAGACAAAATTTAACAAGAGAGTAGAAAATATATTTAGTTTAATTGATGAGGCAAATGCCATTCTTATAGTTTTACATACTCTAAGGGTTAATGACAAAGAGGGGCTTCTAAGATCTAAACCAATGAAATGAAGGACACTGCCAAGAGAAGGTATTTGCTGGATGTAGGCATGGACAATAGATGAGGAGCCTAAGAACACACCACAAAAAGTGATATTTGGGATGCGAGGTCAACCTCTAGAAAATTCAAATGGTGTACAAATATGTGCGGGCATTAAGACTAAGGAATCAAAAGTAGAGTTGTTTTGAATATTAATTTGTTGGGTGGAGCTAATAGCCAAGAAAACTAGCTGATAAAGCGGTTGGAGTGGAGCACTAACCTAAGGGAACGAAAAGCTTGAAGAGTTTCTCAGTGGGCTAAAACTAAGAGAACTAGAAATCTAAGAAGTATGTGTGGGGTGGGAGTGTGACCTCAAAAAAACCCAATGTGCGAGTGTAAATGAGCAGGCCTAGGTCTTACTGCTCTAATACCTAATGATACAACATAAATGTGCCTACGAACTAAACGAGAGACAAAAAGAGAAAACATTGAATGTGATATGTAGAGAACCCAAGATATAACAAAAAGACTAAATTTTTATAAGAGACCAAAACATATGTTTAGTTTCAATGATGCGGAAAATGTTGTTCTTATAGATTTATATAGCTCTAAATATCATTATGTTTGGACCAAGTCAAAACCTATTCTAAGGACGCATATCACTCAAAATTGGAGAAATAGTAATATTATATGCTCATGTACACAACTCAAGGTTGGAAGATGCTTCTAACTAATTATCACACCAACATAACAAAACTAATATTAAATGCATAGATATCTCCTATAAGGATATTCTCTTAAGGGAGAAGTCACCCTTGTCTTTAGAGTTTGTTTTTTGAGATGGTGGAGTGAGTTGGTTGGCTAGCTGAGCATTATTGGGTCTCTTTCTTCCTTGTGCACTGTATTGGGTGAGGATTCCCTCATTCTATATCAAGTGAGTATAAAAACCATCGATAACAAGTTAACTAAGAGTAAAAAATATCACCCCTTACAAGATACGAGTCCTAATTGAAACAATACTATACCAATAGTATTGGAAACACTAAGAAAATTAATTTTGTATAAGTATAAAATCGTAGCCAAGAACACTGACCATCTTTTATTTATTTTTATGAACATATTGTTTTAGCATTGATTGTTTTTAATTTTTAGTGCATTGAAGTATTAAATATTTTTATGAGTGTACAAATACACATGTTGTCAATGTCCATCCAACCATAAGTTAAGTAGTTGTTCTAGTTAAATTCAACTAAGATAAATTAAAAAAGGAAAAAAAAACACTCTAGTTTGAGGATTGAGATACTATATACAAAATGTGCCTATTGAATTAAAATACTTAGAAAAATAATGTCATGAATGTTATGTGAAAATAAATTGAAAAAAACATGCCAAAGTAAAACAACAATCCTACAAGACAACTCTAATGGACATGGGATGTCAATGTGCAAAACTACTTAAGCTTAGATAAATGTGAAACAAGATGGAAAGAACCAAATGAACCATGTGAGGAAAGGTTATGTAGAATAAATAGAAATAGTGAAGTAGGAACTTAGCAACACTTTCTCCTATATTGTTAAACATACCCACAAATCAAAGAGAAATAAAATTTAGGTATAAGACATTAGTGATATAAAACATTAATGGAATTTGTATATAAGATACTAACCCTTAATACATAGTGAAAGAAGCTAGACTCAATAAATATGCCAAGTCTACGTTTAGAAAATATCATTATATCTTATCTATCCCACCATTTAACGTTATATGTCAAATAGTATAACTTAATGTGTGTCAGATAATTGAATGATTGAATGCTCGATTAATGCATGTTAGATAATTGAATGTTTGATGTTACAACCAATATTTTCTTCTTACCCCGACAATAAGATGGTAAAGTTTATGATTCTTGAAAACTTTGGATTACAAAGTCATATGACATAACTTTAGGTAAAATGCAAATATAAACTGGAAATTAATACTTGGCTAAAACTTGTAATATACCATCAACTAAGAATTCATTAAGAGAAAGAAAATATCGTTTTTTTATATCATTATCACAAAGTAAGTAATAAACTATCAACTCAGAACTCATTAAAAAACACAAATATTTTTATATTATTATGATTTAAAAAACACAAATATTTTTATATTATTATGATTTAAAGCAAGTATTTTTTATATATCATTATGATTTGAAGCAATTTTCTTTTTATATCATTTATCATTCAAAGCAGGAATGAGAAAAAGATGTGCAACTTCCTTTGCAAAAATAAGATATAGATTCCTTCTAACAACAATATTTTATGAGAGAAGAAGTTGCCTTCTAGAAGAAATATTATCTGTATATTTTGAGCATTGTAAAGCTCACTTCTTGGAAGTGCGTTTTTAAAAAACATTTCCAAGAACTTCAAAATTTAATAATAAATTAGGTTGTTGACTATTCACATTTAGAATATTTGGAGTGTGGGAAAGACATTAACTTTCCTTCACGCGGTTTGACGAAGCAATCCAAATAAAAAAATAACATCAATTAAATAGGAAAATTCCACCAAATGCGTGTAAGAACACTCTCTCTCTATATAGGCAAAAGACTTAATTTATGAAGAGCTTATGTTCACAATATTTTATATACATAATCAATGTTGATTATTTTAAATTTAGATTGAGTAAGTATTTTTTAAAGCTAGTATTTACATTGAATCATTGACATAAAAGATTAAGGTATAAAGTGCTTATTTTCGCAATATTTTATATACATAATCAATGTAGATTATTTTAATTTTAGATTGAGTAAGTATTTTTTAAAGCTAGTATTCACATTAAATTATTGACATAAAAGTACAGAGTTTATGGGCTTCTCATAACTAGAAAACAATCTAATGCATCAATTTTGCATGTATTTCTATGGGAGAAAACAACTTATTATTAGAAATAGTCTTTGTATGCCTATGTTATAATTCAATGTATGTCAAAACCATCACCAAAATACCAGAAAATAGACTATTTGCCATGTAACAAGGGTCTGACCAAAGAAAAGCACCAAAAAAGACATGAACAAAGCCTTAAAAAGTCTACTTAATATGTGGACTGAATCTACTGAAGCAAGATTCAGTGATTTGGGAGAAACTGTTGGCCTTTTGGCCATCATTTTAGCATATTTAGTGAGACTTTGTCTATTTTTAGTAGCATCTGGTAGTTATAGCCATCATTAGGAGAGTTTTAAGGTAAAAATGGGCACCAAAACAAACAAACAAAATGGGCCATTAAAGTATAGTTTATAAGAACCAATAGGATTCAGGACGATAATGTCAACTATGGGGGTAAATTTTGTGAGATAATCTGGAAGAAAAACTATTTTTTTTTTCTTTATTGTATTTTCGACATATCTCCTTATCTGTTTGCCCAAATGTCAAGTGTGAGCACTCATTGGATGCAAAATTCAATTCCACATCTAAGAGATACCCACACTACATACTTTTGAGGAACCCACAACACATAAAACATAAAATTCAATAAAAAAATGTATTTTATCTATTAAAATATATATATTTAATGATATTTTCATTTTTGATGCCATGAGTGCCTCAAAAGTATGATATGTTGGTGTGCGTTGGTTGTGGAATCAAGTGCCCAAACTTGAAATATGGGTAATCCATAAGGAGATATGTCAAAAATACAATAAGAAAAAAGTAGTTTTAGACCTAAAAACTCCCTTAATGTGTGGGTGTGTATCATTTTATGTTTTTTCTCCATGATTTGCAATTTGAAGGAGAATGATACATATTTGTGTGGTTTATTCTCTATTTCCACACTTTTATTTGTAAAATTATTTCACAGAATGGCTAGTTTATCCAATATCATGTTGGAGAGTAACAGGAAATTCTCAGATAAAAATTATAGTTATTGGAAGCAACATATGTTAGTTTTTTATAGCATAGATGTTTGAACTAGCTTCAAGAAAAAAATTAGGGGCGAAATTTAGCCCATGGCCTATTTTTCGTTGTTTTTTTCCAAAAAAAAAAATTCACAAATTTCCATTTTTTTCTAAATTGATTAACCCAAATTAATCCCATGGGATAATTTTTTAACTCTAAAAATCACCAAAAAATGTCCATAAACTATATAAAGTCTTTAGACATTTGAATATTAAAAAAAACGTCCAAACATTTTATGGGCACAAATTTGAGAATTACTAAGATTTGCCAAGGTTTCTACACTTTACGGAAATGACTGATCCTTAAATTTTTCCTTGACTAGCTTGTGTTGAGTAAGGAAACTCGATTAACAACAACATGCAAAAACTAGAATACATATGATGAACGGAATAGAGAGGCACTAATGCTCTTTAAAGTATCCGTGATGTTGTGGAAAAGATTGCACAAGAGTGCTTTCTTCCCACTTGGTTTGGGGCAACGCCTTGTAGGCTACAACAAGGTCTCAATATTAGGTGCTCCTTTGGGATGGTTGATTGCTCCAAGTGATTTTGCAAATGGTTGATAGTGGAAACAAAACAAAACAAAGGAAATAAGAACAAAATTAAACAAAATGCAAAAGGGTGTAAAGATGCAAACTCCAACAACCAATAGATGCCAAACCATTTCTTATATTTCCCAATGGTCAAGCATATACAACACCTAGAGATTTGAAAACCAAATGGAGGAAAATAATACTCCTAAGGGAGGTCTATTTAGTCCACACTAGATGCCAAGTAATTTGAAGAACAAATGAGGATAACACTTTCCCATTGGAGGTAGGAGGCAAGTGAACTTGGTAAATGCTAGATAAGAGGGAAATAGTGAGATATAAGGAAGCTCTAGCACAAATTCAATAACATAACCTTGTTGTAAATTTTCTCTTACAATTAGCATGCCCATGGCTTTCTTTCAAAATCCAAGAGGTGTCCAAGAAATAACAAGATCTCAATGTGAAGCCAAAGATCCATGATGTGGCTCCAAAGTACACAAGAGAGGCCATTTAAGGCAACCAAGTGCATGAAGAGACACAATCCGAATTCTTGGAGGTGATGGAGGTTTCATGAGCCTTTAATGCGACGTTGGTGGTTGATATCTCGTTGTTTCTGTCAATTGCGTAGGTATTGAAGGGAAATCCGTGCTACTGCACGACCATTGTTCTAGCGACACATGTTGTCGCGCGCATAAAGGGAGTATTAGCCACATAGTTCTGTATTTTGAATGACTTGGGGCATTTTTGGACTTAGGCTTCTCTTTGGGGCTTGTGAAGGTGTCTTTATTTGGATGCATGTTGTATGTTGATGACGCTTTTACTGTGCAAATTGTGAAAATGCTGCATGTGTGCGAAATTTATGTGATAATATTTGACTAATGAGATACTTCTACAAGTGCAAGAAGATAGTGTGACGAAGGATGCTCCATTCACTTAGAAGCACTTGGAAGACTTGCATGATGTGTTAAACAAAGGTAGAGCTCTTTTTCTTGAAAAATATTATTTTTTATTAATATGAATGAGAATGAACTTTACATGACCATTTGGTAAAGATTAAGGGTATTAGAGAATATTTAAATAACATAGAGTGGAAGATGGAAGAAGAATACATGGTGGTATTAGTGTATGAGAATGGGGGCTTTCTTAGGACTTGTAGTTTTTTTTGTTTCTTACATGGAGTCCGTCCTCCTAGTGGATGACCTAGTACCAACCATGTTTTAAAAAAGTGGGAACTTTGTCTTTAGTCGTTTGGGGTTTCTTGCTCTTGTCTTCTTTTTTCATGGATATGGTGTCATCTTGGTGATCCAGGAGGATCCAAGAAGGAATTTTTTTTGAATTCCTCCAATCTTAGAAAAACTAGTGTCAAATCAAAGGGCTCATCGAGACGATTCCAACGGCGTTCGTTTCACCTCAAACGGACTCCGTATGAGAAAGTTATTGCGTTTTGTTGTATTGATAAAACAGGGAAATTTGGCACAATGGGTTGCCACGTGGCACCACTGGCAGGGTAACACATGGCATCCATACAGTACAGACGGATGATGTGGTAGTTGTATGGACAAATAGGTGGCAGTACGGTCCAATCAGGATGCGACACGTGTCATGTACGGATGATGAGGTGGCAATCCGGTCAGCAGTACGAACCAATCAGGATGCGACACATGTCATGTACGGACGATGAGGTGGAAATCTAGTCAGCAGTACAGACCAATCCGAATGCAACACGTGTCAGTACGGAGGTGACTGCGCAACTTAGTTGGCAGTACGGCAGATGAGTTGGCAGCTGACTGGGCGTTGAGGTGGACCAATCCGAAATTGCCACATGGCAGCACCGGATTGGCCAATATTGATTGAAGTTCACCAAAATGTTGGTGCTCTACCAATTTCGAACTCCTGACCTCCCATACACTGTCTCTGCACCTTTACCAACTATGCTGGTAGTGTTCTTTGTATAATGCATGGAAATAATATTATTTAAAGTGGCATTTCGAGCCCCAAAGGAGCCGGGGCTTAGCCCCGACCTTGGTTCTTCCTCCAACGTGACCGAGAGCTCCAACCAGCATGGGAGCCCGCGCTCTATTTCAGCACATGTCGAATTACAAACTATAGAAAATGGGTTATAAGTGGGTCTAAAAACAAGTTACGTTATAACAAATTTGTTTTTAAAAAAACCATATTGTGGGTTCAATGAACCATGTGGTTTTGGGGGAAAAGAATTTTATTGTAATATTCTAAAAATATAAAATGTGGTTGGCATGGTTGTAACTATGTCAACTACATAATTTAAGAAGAGCCTAACCAAGTGTGGGGAGTTGGAACCATATGCCTTCTTGGGAAAAATTTGTTGTAACCAAAGAGAACATGAGGAAAATGTGAAGAGGGGCAAGTCATGGCTATATAAGCCCTCTTAGTTGCCATTTGCCACTCATGCTTTGGAGCGGAGACTTTGTAGCTAAAGGAGAGAAGGGAGATTGCGTAGCTCTGCAGGAGGACGGTACGAGTGTTTATACTCGTTTTACATCGTCTTCAGGCTTCGGAGTTGTTGGAAGCAGTCTTGTTGTGTTTTGGGCAGTGGTTCTCTTCCTGACCATTGTCACTAAGGTATCATTGTATCATTGCCATGTATTTTGCCTTATGCTGAGATTATAGATCGACCCTCCTATTGAGAAGCAGGCCCGGCGACGTAGTCCATCCTAGACGAACTCCGTTATCAACTTGCTGTCTTTATGTGCGTATTGTCTATGCTGTTTGGTTCTCTTCTTATGGATTTGTGAGCTTCATTCATGCTCTTTATGCAATTCATGTTAACGTCGTAGAGTAGCAAAGATCTTGTTTTCAGATCACTTGGATTTGACAGGTTTTCTTTTAGAGACCGTTGTTTTTTATTCTGGTTTGACACCTGTCTTTTTTCTTGGCTTCCGAGTTATCGTGCTTCTGGGGTTTGTGGCTTGACTCTAAGAAGCGACTAGTTCTTTGGGGTACTTCTTTTCCTTTGGTTCTTTCTTATGCATTTGTCGGCCTGAACAGTCCGTCAGGCCCTCTGTCACTACTACTTCTTTACGTTTTACTCGAAACTTGGTCGACATTGCTCACGTGCTTCGGGAATAGAGAATTCCTAAATAGATAATTCTAATGAGTATGGGATTATTATTGTGTAAAATTATTTAAGTTTAAAATGAAAAGGTAATTCAACAACTAAGAGCATTTTATATGGATTGAAATCTGAAACCAGACTCAAAAGATGAGAACAAGTAGAAACTAAACACGCTTTTTTATATAGCATGCAATATACTTTTAATTATAAAAGAGTTCAAATTTGCATATAACATGTTGAGAATTGACATTCCATAAGGATTTAGAAATAGGTTTAACAAAATTGGGAGAAAACCTAAACAATGAGTGATCCTCTTGATGCACAAGAAAGGAAGGCAAATTTAATTAAGTAGGCCAAGTCCATGTTGGGAATTTAATTAACTATTTTAATTTCTTGCTTTATTTTCTTGGAAATTAATGCACAAAATGTAAATTTTGTTATCTTAAAATATTATTACATCTAAGTTTAAAGAGAAAATGTGTGGTTAAAGAGATTTAGACGTTAAAAGGAAGTTAAGATATTATAATGAGGTCATTAACCTTAATCCAGAAGACCAAAAGTATCTACGTATCTTATCTACCTCTAAGAAGAAAACTAATATAGGCAAAATGAGAACGAACTCTCATGAGCTTCATAGTGAAACATGATGCTTGACATTTCCTAAAACACTATGGGAAGAAATGATTTGCCATCTCCTTAAGACTAAGAGGGTTGAGGATGAAATCCATTCTCTCTTAAAATACACTACGTACAACCACATTAGATAGCTATTTCACAATCTTTATTATAATAATAACCTCTCTAATATTTTAGCATAATAAAACTATGGTGACCTTGATATTTTTTTAAGCATATGAATAAAATTTTAAGCATATGAATAAAATTTTACAATACACCAAATAACTTATTTCTTCTTAAACTTTAGTAAACCAAAATCATTAACTATCATCATTATCCTAATAGTGTAGTTTATATAAAAAAATATAATGATTATGAAAGTAGATATGCAATGAATATGAATTGATAAAAAAACACACAAACTGCTTCATCACACCAATTTCAGCGAAATGTCTTTAAAAAAACATGACGTTTAGTTGTAAAGTTTATGTAAACCATTTGACTAGTTTTAAAGTTTATTTAAATCATTTTAATGGTTTTGTGTTATTATGTCAATGTTATTGATTTTTTTAAAATAATATAATAAATAAAAAGAAAGATGTTATTTTTTAAGGAATATTTATTTTTAATATGTGCTTTTAATGTAATGGTTTAGGGGTGTATTCTAAATATTTTATGGTTTTAATTTTTTATTATATATTTTGTCTTATTTTGTTTGAAGTTTGATTGGGAATTGTAAAAAAATTTAGGATCACATATACTAGTCACATAAATTGGGTGTTACATAGATATTTAAGGGTGCTGAATCTATTTATGGTTTCAAAAACACAATTTAAATACTTCCAAATTTAGATTTTACTTTTAAAAAATTACTAGATTTCTACGGAAACCCATCTTAAAATCCAAAACATAAAATAAATAAAGTACTCCAGTACATTTAAATTAATTTATGCTGCATACAAGCTTCAAGTGACCAATCAAATCTGCTCCAATGACATAGGTGAGGATCCCATGTCCCATTATGTTGATCCAAAGATATATAATGTGCATCAATATAATCAAGTGCATACAAGCTTCAAGTGACCAATCAAATTTGCTCCAATGACATAGGTGAGGATCCCATGTCCCATTATGCTACTCCAAAGATATATAATGTGCATCAATATAATCAGCCACGTGTTCTTTCATCCAAGGAGTGAATGAAGAATATCCACCAAAATCTGAACCAAATAATGAGCAAAGAAAACATGAAGACTTCAAGTGGATAAAAGAAGTCTCATCAATACACCCATGAATATGTATATCACCATGAAATAACATAGGATTTTTCTTCCAATAATAATTTTCTTCAATCACATATCTCTTCACCCAAGTGTGTGATGAAGTTCCTCCAACATCAAATAGACTAGGCAAGGAGCAAGAAAAATCATGAGTCTCCAAGTGACTCAAGTGAACATCATAGGTGCACCCGTGTAGATGTGTATAATCATAATGTAAACAAGGATGCTGCTGAAAATGTAAATAAGATGGTTCTCCAATAATTCCATCATCAAAAGGATAAATAGAATGTCCATGCTCTTCATGTGGCACCATCAAAACGAAACCTTTCACCCATACTTCATTAGGATGACTACTGCAAAATTTAGAAGTGTAGGATGTAGGAGAAATAACCGACTCACCCAAATGATCAGTAAGTGCAAAATTGTCATAATGTGAAGTATCCATAGGGGTAGGATAATTCACCTCCCTAGAAAATGCAAAACTTTCCTCATGGGTTGGTTCCAAGGTGGTGGAATTATGCACTTCTTCAAAAATCGTGTAACCATTTTCAAGAGGCAACTCAAGTTCCTCTTCCACCATTACTAGTGATTGGATCTCATCACTATCATCCTCAAGCACATCAAGAACCTGAAATTTTTCATGTTTCTCATGATCCATCATGTCATGAGAATCCTCCAAGCAATCTGCCTTATGAAAATCTGAAACATTGGAGGAAAAACAAATGTCTTGCAACTTTTCAAGAAGTTGCTCATTTTGAATTGTGAGCTTATCAATAACTTCATTATTCTTCAAGTAGGATTCATGTAACCATTCAATAAGCTCAATGGAATTTTTTCTATCAAAAAGCAAAGACATGAAATTACCTTTGATGTTGCACATTTCTCTTTGAATCTTCTCCATGTCTTAAAGGAAGGATGGATCCTCCAAGGAAGTAGCTCTCCAACAAGAATTTGATATCAATGCTTGAGTGTCATGGAGTATTCTAAGGGCCTCTTGGATCTTATTTTCATTCATCTTTAAGGACCCTTCAAGAAAATGAGGTTCTTGCAAATGAACCTCCTCATCTTCTTCCTTCTTGCTTGGACCAACTTCATGAAGCTCAAGTGGTGATCGAGAAGTTGATCTTGTTTCTTCTTCAACTGCTACAAGGTCTTCATTTTTATGTTTAATGGAATTTTGGCTTGCAGCAAAATTTTCAAAAGTGATCTCTATGTCACCAACATAGAGGTGTGAGCACCCATCAGTAGGTACTCCTTCATAGTTCAAGCATCCATTAGTAGATGCTCTTTGTTTCATTTCCAAGGTAGCATGTGTCTCAAAATTATCTTCAATTTTTTCAATAAAAACTTCTTCATACTCATGTGATGTCTCTTCATATTTTTCAGAGTCACTTTGGAGTGAATTTAGATAATTTTCATGTACTACTTCTTCTACTCCACCTATTTCAGAACTAGGTGGTTCATGGGTCTCCTCCGTTTTCTCCTTCAAGCAAACTGATGCATTTTTTCTCCTTGGTTTTCTTGAATTCAATATATTTTTCCCAACTTTGGATAGCCAAAAATTCAAATAATTTCATAATATTCTTGGTAATTTCTTCAAATATAGGTTCCATGCTTTTTATTATCTCCTCACCATCATATGAGGTTCTCTTTTCATGCCTAGTCATAGTTTCCAAAAAATTGTCTTCTTCTCCTACTTTGTTTTTCCTCTTCAACAAAAGGACTTTTGGTTTCAATATATAACGGTGGTCCCTGAATGATTGTACTCATAAATATAAAACCAAATCAAGTGCCAAGATCATGATCTGATGCCACTGTAATGTCCCCTTTTTGGAATTTTATTAAAATGCCCGATTTTTCAATTTTTTCACAATTTTGGCTCTTGACTAGTTTTGATGTCTAGACCTCCAAATTGACCCAAATGCTTCCAAATTTTCTCTGAAGGTACATGAATGATAATATAACTTAAATATCCTTCTCATGTATGTTTTTTTACCTCCAAATTACATCTACAAACTTGTTTAATGTTCTGTTCAAAGTAGGATCCTTTACTAGCAAATTGGGGCTCCAATTCCCCTCAGGTAATTACCGAAAATGGCTTCACAAATGATCCCAAAGTCACTTGAATTGATTAACAGAGGCTGGTTATGTGTAAGGGAAATTTTCAAAGTCTCATATGCATCATGGTTCAGTTTATACAGTCTGTTATGACTCTTTCCAAAACAACTCCGAAGTCACAATTTTGACCCTTGGGGAAAATGCACCAAATCTTTTCCCAATGCAATAAAAATGAGTAAAATGGCTTCCAATGCTGAATTAATAAACATGAGACTTGAAATACACATTAATTATAGTCCATACATCATACATTTATCAGAGATACATTCCTCCATTAGAAATAATAAGCATTACCATGGCATATATCAAAATGGAGTGGAAATGGTCATTGTTTGCTCATTAAAAGTCATTTTGACATACAACTCTCAGGAATTTCGACTTGAAACTTTATGAGAATGAATAAAATAGAATATAAAACTGATTCCAATCATAAACTGACAATGAAACGCTCTCCCAATTCTAAATCATCAGCATTACAATGGTTCACGACAAGATAGTGGGGAAATGACACTATTTCTTCATTGTTCAACATTTTTACATGAATTGTTTTGGGTATTTCGACCTGAGAGTATTCTAAACATGAAATACAGAGCATATACACCAAAAAATAAGATAATTAGCATTAGAATCTTCCCCAAAGAGATCAATAGCTCACCCAAAGCGCAGTCCCTCCATTGGCATGAATATGGTGTCAAAACTGGAAATAGTTGAGAGAGAGTGCTGCCATAGAAGAATCCACATGCTTTCCTGTAGCTTACATCTGCAAATAAGACTCCATTAAATATATATGAAATACCTAAGTGGCCTTTTTGAACACCAACTAGGATGGGAATCTTTCCCCCTCGAAATTGGCTTAAGCAAGAAAACTAGTCATCCACTAGCTCTCACAATTCACAAATGAGAAAAAGCTTCTTATCATGGATGATCCTTGTATTTTATAAACATTATTAGTATTCTAAGGTTCCAAATCCATCCATAAACCAAAGCCAAGTCGAATTGGTGTGGCTGCTCATGCTATGCCATGTGGCCTCTCTCTTCAACTTCCCTCTTCTCCCAAATTTGAGTAGGAGCCTCTTGGCCTTCTCCAACTCCCAATTTTGACCTCCAAGATGCTCTATTCAGGATTGACATGTCAGTATGTCAGTATTTCAGCCTTCAGATCTGACTTGGGTCATAACTATCATAGAATCTCCATCATTGGTGTCATAGCTGTCGTAAATGTAAGGGGAATCTAGCCAAGTGTCCATGAAACTCCCATTTGGATCTTCCTCTCCCATGTAAGTTACAATTCATCCCAATTTCGACCTATGAAGTATATGGACAAGTATATTATCATTATAATCCATCCAAAAACATTAGGCTTCCCATATATTCGAATTTGCAAGAGAAAGATACCATTTAACATAGGAATTCTAGCTACTGTGGGACCCATAGTCTCCATGTGTCTTCATGCTCTATAGCCATTTCATTTTTCTCTTGTATTTAATCAATAAGATCAATTATTAAATATTTATCCTCTTCTAATGTTTAAACATCATTTATTATCCCCCTTATTCCAAATATCAAAGCTTTCACCCCCAAGCTAGGAAACTAGTGATTTTCCACCTTGGCAATTATTTGACCGTTAGCATCCCTTTGACAACTTTCATGAACATGGAATGTGATTTGGCCATTGTGACCCAATGCCGAATTTGGGACATTACACGCCTCTGGTAGCAAGGTTATGGTGTGGTTATCTTACTGCGGTTTTGCTAGCTACGCAACTAGCAATTCTACGATTTAATTTTGGGTTTGGTCTTTGAATCCAGTTTAAAAATTTTGGCTCGTGCTTATGGGGTCGTTGAAGAATCAGGAAGTTTATGCTTCCTCCTTTGCAATCGATTGCTATGTTTCGGTGACTATTTAACCTAAACTTTCATTTTTAAACTTGTTTTTACTTTGTTTCCTATTCCAAAACTAACACCAAATATTTTTGTGTGCATGTGTAAAATGTTGGCATGGACCTCCTCGCAATTGTGAATAGATACCCTTGCTGCGTAATTAACATATGCATAACCAATTGTCTGTTGGTTGGCAAAGTTTTGTTTAGCCATGGTTTGGGTTTTGGGCTTTTGGAAAAGAGGGATTCTCGACCTCTACTTTCTTAAGATAAGTTTAAATGCTTTTCGTTAGGATATATCTAGTTTGGTTTGCTACTTTGATACCAATCTTGTTAAGGATTTATATTAATTGGTTAACCCAATGAATTGAATTCTTGATGTATTTTATCACTATATATGGAAGTTGTTTTTAAACTCTCAATCCAGTTTATAAATTATAGACTGTTTTAGTTTGTCATTAGTTAAGCCTCCTAGATTACTAATTAGTTGTAACAAATTTTACAACTAATTATGGACTTAAGCCTCCTAGATTACTAATTAGTTGTAGAAGTTTGGAAAATAGCTGATAAACATAGTTTTGTTTCAAAGACAAGGTATGCCAAATGTGATATTTTTTGAGAAAATATGAATATCTTTGAAATTTGAAACTTTATGTGCATAAATATTGAACACTTCAATCAATGAAACATTCAATCACATAAATCATTCATCCACAACACAAGATGTACCCTAGGGAAAACCCTCAAAGTATGAGGATGAAAAACCCCAACAAATCTTCAGAGTATAATTATGATAGATTGCAGAGAACGTCTTTTACATAATAGATCAGATTTATTTTGGCACCCCGAGTGCTACATAAGAGAGAACACTAATCAATAGAGAATAGAGATCAACTGTATCAACTTGCCATATGTCCAACACATTAATAACAAGCTAGAAACACTTCCATGCAAACTATAGTGAATGGTTTCCTAAGAATAATGCACCACTTGCACCAAAACTGTGAATTGCCTTCATGGATAATTAATCTGGTGCATTGGATTCTTCATCATGCATAACATACCCACCTTTCCTTTTATCTTTGACATTAATTGAGGCTTAAATGACTCTAGAGTGAACTCACCATCTAATCTGAATGTATGATCACTTAGTTAATTTTATAACTTAAGTGTCATCATGTAATAACTCAAGTGTCGTCATCTGAACACATAATTAACTAAAGTGTCATCTTTTACTTTAACTAAAGTGTTGTATTTTAGTTTAGCTAAAGTGTCGTTAATGCAAAACACTTTAGGTAACTAGTCCTTCATTATTAACACTTTAGTTAACTGAAATCATGCTGATTGATTTTTTGAAGTGATCACTGTGAGTTCTCCTTTAATTAACTAATGCATACATTGTTTCTTTAATTGAAGCAATGATTGAGGCATACATTTATTTAATTGAAGCTTTATAACTCGAGCTCATCGTAGTCAACTCAAGTCATTTCATGTGCAATTCGAATTCTCTTGTTCTCTATGCTTATCTCTATATGTCTTATCTTTTTGCATGATCAATATGTGTAAACTTTAATTAGCTATCATATCATAAAGAAATAAAAAGAGCATATATATATTCACATGCACAAATAATATGAAATAAAAACAGTGATATAGTAAAAACGGATTCTATTAAAGGAATGAAACATAACAAACTATAAATTAAAAGCAGCTAGAATGGTGGTAGTTATATCTCTGAGAAGAGATGTGGCGGCTACCCTAATTTATGACAAGATAAATACAAAAAGGAGGTCAAAAGGGAATATTTATTATACGTATGAGGGAAAGAACCCTAAACATCCAAAAACATAACCCTGGAAGATGAATCACCATAAATTTTGTGGCCCCAATGTGGTTAGTTGAATAGCCAACTTCTCGAGGTCAAAATTTTTGCATACGATATATGTTTAGGGCGATCGAAAGTCCGTTGGAAAGATCTATCTGAGAATTAAAATACTATATTGGGCACATACCATAGTATACTTTTATTTTTCCAAAAACTACGGGCCCAAAAAAAAATCGTTTAGGGCCTCGAAACGACCTTGAAAGTTCAGGACCTGAAAAACAATAGAAAATTACTAGAAAATTGCCAACATGGAAAATTGTTTTGAGCCAATGGAATAGGTAGGTGGCGACCTATATCCATCTAGATCAGTCAGATTTATGTGAGAACAAAATGAAAATAACACACACACACACACACACACACACACACACACACACACACACACACACATATATATATATATTCACATGCACATATATATTGCAATAAACACATTGATAGAGTAAACTCAGGTTCTATTAAATGAATGAAACAAAACAAACTGTAAAATAAAAGTAACTGGAATGGTGGTAGTTATATCTCTTAGAAGAGATTTGGAATCTACGCTCTTCATGACAAGTTAAATACAAAAGGGAGGCCGAAGGGGCCTATTTATCATAAGTATGAGGTAAAGAACCCTAAACATCCAAAAACCTAACCCTAGAAGATGAACCATCATAAAGTTTATGGCCCCAAGGTGGTTAGTTGAACATTCAACTTACTGAAGTCATAACTTTTGCATACAATGTACATTTAGGGAATTAGATAGTCCATTTGAAATATTTGTATAAGGAATACAATATTGGATATGGCCCAATTGATAGTAGAAAAGTACTTTTTGGGCCACTGTGGTAAAAAAAAAGAGTTTAGGGCCTCAAAATGTCCTCGAAAGTTCAGGACCCAAAAAAATAGTAGAAAATTGCCAAAATGGAAAATTGTTTTGAGCCAATGGAATAGGTGGTTGGACACTTATATCCATCTGGATCAATCCTCCCCCCTTAGGAAAAAATGGTCTCCATTTCTTTGAGTGCCCTCATCAAAATGGGAAACTTGTGTTGAACTTGACTCCTAGTGAGCCACTTGCCTTGAGGGAGTAGCTGCTTTGCTTTGATAACCTAATACAGTTATATCTTTTGCTGGTGGGTATTATTAACCTATGTTTCCATGATTTGATATGTAGTTTCATATTCCATACAGTCAAGGTTGAGCTCTGTAGGTGTCAACTGCTCTGCCACCTTTGATGTGTCTAACAATGATGGAAAATATCAACGAAGGAGCTCTACATTAAATACTGGGTGCAAGCCGAGGAATAGAGGAATGCTTAATTTGAAGGCATTATGGCCCATATCAAAATGGACGAAACTTGCGATGGGGTCATGTGACCCTCTCCTTTTGTAAATGCAACCAAAACTTATCAACCACCTGGAACTTGTGTGGAACTCGATGATGATCATGTCGTTGCTTGTACTTAGTATTGGATCATTCCAAAATATCATGACACTACTGGAAAATGTGTTGGATTCGTTCAACAAATCTTGTGGCCTTATCAACCTTATTTTAAGCATGGGTGGATCCCTCTTGTGTGGATGCAATGGGAAGAGATACATTGATTAAATCCAGTGGTTGGAATCCCAAGCACACTTGAAAAGGGATATGGAAGGGAGAGCTACGAAGGGATTTGTTATAACTATGTTGAACATATGCAAGGCTCTCATCCCATGTGTGACAATTTTTAGAATTGTACATTCTCATAATATGCACAATCATATGGTTGACTACCTTTGTTTGTCCATTAGTGTGGGGGTGGAAGGTAGTCGTTTTGGTGAGCTTGGTATCCATCAATGACCATAGGATGGACTAGAAGGTGTTGATGAACCGATTGTCCTGATCTGAAATGATGATTAGTGGCATCTTGAAAACGAACCCAATCACGCTCGAAGAAGAGCTTGGTAGTGGATTCGACGGATATGTTCTTCTTCCAAGCTATAAGAATGGTCATCTTAAAGAAATGATGCACGACCATAAAGACACAGTCACTACCATTCTTGGTTGAAGGTAGTCCTGACATGTAATCCATGGATATGGATTCCCATGGCCTAGTGGGAGTAGGCAGACGAGTGTACAATCCATACTTCTTGATGGCAGGTTTCGTGATGGCATAGACAATGCAGGATATGATACATTGACTCACATATTATCGAAGTTTGGGACAATAATAGTAATTATGCAATACCACCATTATCTTTTCGGTGCCAAAGTGCCTTACCACCCGATTGTAATGCGATTCCCAAATCATCTTCGAACGCTCACTTGAAGGAACACAGATATGGACCATATGGAATAACAATCCTTCCTAATGATAAATTATACCATTGGAGTGTTTTCACATAGGTATTGAGAGATGGAATCAAATTTAGGATTACTTCCATATAGTTGAGACTACCCAGACGTCTCGTAGCCACAATAGTTGAGCACTGTGGTAAGTGCTACCAATAGAGGTCGATTGAAACAATAAATGACTCGATTTGTATTGTCCTTCTTATATTTAATATCCAGGTATAATGTCTGGAAATAGGTGGACCATTTTTGGTGGCGATCATTCTGTAACTTTCCTTGAGTTTGCATGAAATATACGGACTTGTGATCAGTGTGAATGACTGACTATTTTCCAGGATGTAATGCTTCCATTTTCTATATGATTGGGTAATGGAATAAATTTCCTTGTCATAGGTTTGGTACTTGAGAACTGTGGTTGAAAGAGTCTCACTGTGATATGCCACTTGATGGCCATATTGAGTGAGGACTGCACCAACAACATAGTTCGAAGCATCTGTATATATCTCAAAGGGTTGTTGCAGATCTTGTAAGGTAAGGATGGAATCTGAACATAAGTGTTTCTTTAGCTCCTCAAATGTTTATTGTTGTGGATTTGAAAAGAAAAAATTGGCCCTAAATCCCCCTTTGATCACTTGGTTAAGGGACTGACCAATATTAAAGAATCCCAACACAAATATATGATAGAAGTTAGCAAGGCATAGGATGCTACGAAGCTTTCTGAGAGTTGTCAGGATTGGCTAGTCATGAATGACTTGGATCTTGGCCAAATCCACATTGACACCATGCTCATCCATGATGTATCCCATGTTAGGATATTTAGACACTTAGGAGTTAGTTAAGATCATTTTGCTATAATATATCCATTAGGAAAAGTGTGTTTCTTTAGTATGCATTCGTATGCATTTGTAAATATCTAATATGATGGTCACGATATGTTCTAGACATAGAGTGATATGAAGGTTCATCTTCTCTTAGATCGCAACTACCTTTGATCTATGGCTTAACACGCGATTAGTCCATGAGATCTATTTAAAGAGCGTGGAGGGTCATTGGCTGGTTGATCGATTATGAGAGGCTCATTTATAACTTTCTTTATTTTGCATAATACACTTCCTCAAGTAGCTATTTGGTTGGGGCCGTGGAGTGTTTCCCTTTCGAGGATTTAAACCACATGAAAACATCGATGTGTTATATGTGATCTGTTTGTGTGAGTGGATGCTCTAGGTATTCGGTATTTTAGAAGTATCCCGTGTACCCGAACATGGCATTAGTGTGTTTATGAAGAGTCACTTTCATTGATGATCTAGATCATGGATTGGTGTTTTCGAACCTTTGAAAGGGTTTATGGTTATAATTTTTTTGTTCATTTCTGGGCCGTGTGAGGTGTTCCATTGTATCCAGAGTGTCGTTTACATTGGAAAGTAGTTTTTGTTTGATTGAAAAAAGGTATTTGTTTTCTCCATATACAACCATTTCATCAGATCTAAAGGTATATTGTTATAGTGACGTTTTTTTAAAATGATTTCTCATATTTTATCAGTTTTTTATTAGATCTAGCTTTTGATTTAGTTTCTGTTTGTTTCCTTCCCTATATGTGTATGCTCTTTGTTGTACACCTTGTGTGATCGTGGCAAATTAGAAACATAAAGGGAATGGTTTTTCTCTACTGTGTATGCCCTTTGTCATGCAGCTTGAGCGATCATAGTAAATCATAAATAGTGGGAAAACATAGACATTCTGGAAAAGCTAACGAGGACTAATCCCAAAAGTGTGGCACATTTTTGTTTGGTTTTGGTTTTGTTTCAGTTTATGTGAAGAGATTTGCAAGAAAAGAAGCAAGCATGCAATTCAATACAGAAGAGTAAAAAAAAACATTCCTCCTTCCCATATTTTATGTGCCTTTTAATATTGGTTCACTTGGTTAAAAGTTGCTTTATTACTTAATAGGTCTTGAGTTCAAGTCTTGTTAGTTAATTTTTTAAAAGTGCATGCAATTTCTATTTTTAAGTTCCTTTATTGTAAAATTTCATCTCTCTTGATTTATAAAAGAGAGTCACTTAAAGTATTTTAGTTTTTGCTCCAATATTTGAAGTAACATCCTTGTAAAAGTTGATTTCACTTATTTTACAAAAGTGATTCACATAAAGCAACTTTCTTGTAAAGCGAGTTTAAAAGGTTAATCTTAGGAAGAGGGGTTTTTTAAAGTTTTTTTTTATTCGGTTGGTCAATCCTCTATCTGTCACGTCTCTCTTGGGGTCATCTTCAACCTTTTTTTTATCAAACAAAACTTCCTCATCTTGAGTCATTTTTCAGTGCCATTTTTTTTAAACAGGTTGTTTTTTGAGCTCTTTGCATCCAGGTCATTGGCTTATGTTTTTATAGAGTTTATTTTACATTATAGACACCCCTTGTGATATTCTACTTACTAGTTCCAACTATTTCTCATGGAAATATCGTATGGAGGATGTCCTACAAAGTAGGGTACTTTACGGAATTACCTCAGGGAAATAAAAAAACCCAATGATGATAAGAAAATAAATGGGAAAATAAATGTGATGAAGCTCGTGGATTGATTGGGATGTCAATCTCTACTGATTTGCGATTCCATCTATCTATAATTGATGAACTGAATAAAGTTTGGGAAAATTTGGAAGTTGTTTGGTAAACACAATGAAATTCGAGGTCATGAACTCGAAAATGAGTTGATTTCTTTAAATCCAAGTGATTTTTCCTTCATTTAAGATTATTTATCTCAATACAAAACTCTTATACTCTTATGTACAAAATGAAAAATTAAAATGAAAGACAACCAATGCATTTATCATATTCTTTCAAAACTTGGCCCTGCATATTCTGTTTTTGTATCTACTTTCTACTCCATGAAAGAATCCTTGGATCCAACTAGCTATATAGAACCTATTCTTGAATCCTTTTGTGATTCTTTGATTAGAGAGCAAGATAAGCTCATACATATTGGAATTATTATTAATGCATATACATCTGGGAAAGCCTTATTGGCCCGATAGAAAAAAAAGTCCAAGCCTCCCAAGAAAAAAAAGCCTCGCAATAAGAAGCCAAACAAGGGCCCCGGACCCTTTCATTCAACTCATTCTTTCAAAATGACAAAGGATCCAAGCCAAAGGGAAAGAAGACTGAGCGTCATTGCAACTATTCCAAGAAATATAATCATGATGAATCTAAATGTTTCAAGAAGATGGCATCCCTAGAATCAACAATGAAGAAGCACCACATCAACCTTGAGTCGTCTTCAGAATCTATCTCTCATGGACATGCACTTTTCACTTTTGGTTTTTCTTATACTACATCTTCTTCTTCTACTTCAAATGAGTAGCTCACTGATTCTGTAGCATCTTATCATATGGCCAAGGATCAAGCCATATTTTCTACTATGCATGAATGTAACAACAAACAAATATTTATTGTTGATGATAGATCTCTAAGTGTTGTAGGATATGGAACAATTCCGATAGGTAATGGTCATTTTAGTGATGTACTATGTGTTCCAAGAATTTTCTGCAATTTGTTGTTGGTATATCAAATCACTCATTTTGGTGAAGGTAAAATTGTAACGTTTACACCTCACCAAGTTGTAATCAAGGATTTTAAAGATCCTAAGCATGTCCTAGATATCCAAATTATGATATTACTAGGTTGTACAAATTTAACAACTTTGGGTCATCACCTTTTCCTTCAATTTTTTGTTTCTCATAGTGATAACTTGAGCAAAATTTGGCATGAGTAATTTGGACACTTAATTTATCACTCATTGTAACAACTATGTAAAGACAATATGGTGGCAGGTCTTCCGATGGTATCTTGTAGGGATGGTGTTTGTTTCAGTTGTGTACTCAAAAAACATCATCAAGACAGTTTTGACAAACGTGCTTCTTGGCATGCCTCGGTTCCCTTGAAGCTTGTGCATAGTGACTTGTGTGGTCCTCTTCCATCTGCTTCATTTTCTAGTTTCAAATATTTCTTAACGTTCATTGATTGTTATTCCATACACACCTGGGTTTATTTTCTAAAACTTAAGAGTGAAGTATTTAATATGTTCTTGGCCTACAAGGCCCTTGTTGAAAGACAATATGGTCATCAAACTCTTAAGTTAATATCTGATAATGGAGGAGAATATGTTAACAACAAGTTCACTACTTTTTGTATTGAACAAGGAATCCAACAACAAAAAATTGTTCCATATATACCACAACAAAATGGTGTAGCTAAACGAAAGAACCACACTTTAAAAGAATGACTAATTACATCCTTAAAGCTAAAGGACTAAGTCTTCAATTTTGGGCAGAAATCATAAATTAGAAAATTACATATTTAATCACAACCCCACTAAATATTTACAAGGTATCACACCGGAAGAAGCATGGAGTAAAATTAAACCAGATGTAAGTCACTTTCGTGTGTTTGGTAGTGAAGCACGGGCTCACATTCCGGATGAAAAATGGAAAGCATTGCAGCCTAAAAGTGAAAAGTGCATATTTGTTGGATACTCTGAAGATGTAAAAGGTTATATACTTATTCAGCGACATTCTCATGATATAATTATTAGAAGAGACGTAAAGTTTGATGAAAATCTCTTGGCCTGCAAACCTAACACGATGCTTGTGCCATCTTTGGCCTGTGAGCCTAATTCGACGCTTGTGCCTTCTTCTACTTCCAACTTCCTTGACATATTTCCAACTCTAGTTTCTGATGATGACAGTGAGGATGAAAATCCACCTTCTCCTGCTCATTTTCCTCTAGTTGCACCACCACAATTACTTCCTCGATGATTCTGTTCAACATGTGAAGCAACTAGTGATATTGTCGGTGATCCTAGAGATCAACGTCAAACACGTTCTTAGTTCTAGAGAGCCTCTTCTCTTTTGGCTCAAGTTTCAAAGACTCATGATCCAGAGACTTTTGTAGAAGCTTCAGGGAATCGAGATTGGAATGCAACTATGGATGAATAATATCGTTCTTTAATGACGAACGATACTTGGGATCTTGTATCTATTCCAAAAGGAAGAAAACTTGTCAAATGTAAATGGGTCTTAGAACTAAGTATGCATCAGATGGAAGTGTTGAAAGACTTAAGGAAAGGTTAGTTTCCAAAGGTTTTCCCAAGTTGAAGGGATTAACTACCATGAAACCTTTGCTCCTGTCGCAAAAATGAACTCCATCCGCCTTGGTCTTTCCCTTGAATCCTTACATAAATGGGAGGTCCATCAAATGGATGTCAATTCTTTTTACATGGTGATTTACAGGACGATATTTTCATGGAACAACCTCCTAGATATGTTCATAATAATTCTAGCCTTGTCTATCGCCTTAAGAAATCCTTATATGGCCTTGAGCAAGCTCATCGAGCTTGGTATGCCAAAATGGATATCTTTTGACTTGACACTGGTTTTTCTAGATGTCATTCTAATCCCAATGTCTATACCAATAAAGTAGGAAACCATCTCATCATCCTTGTTCTATATGTTGATGATATTATTCTTACTGGTAACGACCCTAATATTTTAACTCATGTGAAATCCAGTCTTAAGAAATTTTTTGAAATGTCAGGCTTAATACATTTGCATTATTTTCTTGGTCTCCAAGTCTTGGAAACCAAAGAAGGAATATTTCTTTCTCAGTCTAAGTATGCTTGTGACCTTCTTATTTGTTGTTGCATGGAAGATTATAAACTAGCCCCTTCTCCCTTCCATTTTGGAGTCAAACATTATGGCAGTTGTACTTCACCTGAAGTAGATGCCACCTTGTATTGTCAGTTTGTTGGTAGTCTCTTATACTTGATTCATTCCCATCCTAACCTTTATTTTTTCCTTGGTCGTGTTGCTCGCTATATGCAAACACCCCATGAAAATCATTGGAAAGAAACAAAAATAATTCTTCGATATATTTGAGGTACACTTCAATTTGGGATTCATTACAGTATAGAGGGGACTCCTTTGTTGGTTGGTTTCATTGATTCAAACTGGGTCAGTAATCTTGATGATCGAAAGTCTTTTGCAGGTTATGTTTTCGCTCTGGGATTTGGACCTATCACTTGGGCTTATAAGAAACAACAAGCTCTTGCTCTTTCTTCAATAGAAGCAGAATATTGAGCCGCAGTTAATTCCAGTCAGGAAGATTTATGGATTCGACAGATCCTTTCAAAGTTTGGATTAGAGCAACAACAACCTACTCCACTTTGGTACGCCAATCAAAGTTCCATCAAGCTCGCCAAAGATCCAGTTTAACATCAACGCAACAAACACATTGGAATACATATGGAATTCATTCGAAAGCTTGTTCATGATCGCATTCTTGAAGTGCCCTTTTTCCCTACATATGATCAAGTTGCAAACATCTTTACCAAGTCTCTTACATAAGCAAACTTTTCTAAAATTTGATCTATGTTAGGATTTTAGGAACTTGTCATTAAGGAGGGATAGGCTCTAATGCCTCCTTCCTTCTCCTAATAGTGCCACTTTTGTAAATCCTTCAATCTTATCCCAAGTTGTTCTTAAGGGGGGATGTTAGGATATTTAGACACTTAAGAGTTAGTTAAGGTCAACTTGTTATAATATATCCATTAGGAAAAGTGTGTTTCTTTAGTATGCATCTGTAAATATCTAATCTGATAGTCAAGATATGTTCTAGACATAGGGTGATCAGACGGTTCATCTTCTCTTAAATCATAACTACTTTTGATCCATGTCTTAACACCTGATTGGTTCGTGATATATATTTAAAGAGAATGGAGGGTCATTGGCTAGTTGATTGATTATGAGAAGCTCATTTGTAACTTTATTTATTTTGTTGCATAATAGATTGCCCCAAGTATCTATTTGGTTGGGGTCGTGGAGTGTTTCCCTTTCGAGGGTTTAAACCACAGGAAAACATCGGTGTGTTGATCTGTGATATGTTTGTGTGAGTGGCTGCTCTAGGTGTTCGATCTTTTGGAAGTATCCTATGTACTCGAACATCCCATATATTGAAATTTCTCCATGCCAAATGAGCACTTTTCAATATTGGCATATAACTTGCATTATCGTAGGGTGTTAAGGACCCAATGGATATGTTACAAATTCTCTTCCCATATTCTATTGTAGATAAGCATACCATCTAGATATATGACCACACAATAATTGGTGAATGGTGAGAGGATATTTTTCATCATCCTCATGAAGGTTGTTGGAGATTTCATCAAGCCAAAAGGCATGACGAGCCACTCAAAAATTACTTTTTGACATTTAAAGGAAGTCTTCTAGACATCTGTCTACCCAATTCTCACTTGATGATAGCCATACTTCAAATCAATTTTGATAAAATATTTGGCATCGTTGAGCTGGTCGATAAGGTAATCGATCGAGGGAATGGGATACCAATTCCATATTGTGATCTTGTTTAGATATCGGTAGTCAATACAGTGTCATCATGTCCCAAATTTATTCTGTACCAACACAATCGGGCTCCCATAAAGTGAGGAGCTAGGTTGAATTTCCCCTTTTGGATTAATTATTGAATCTGATGCTTGATTTCTTCATTCTCCATGAGAGGTTGCCTCTATACATTCCCATTCGGAAAAACAACCATGGGGACCAAATCAATTGAATGCTTGACCTGGTAATGTAATGGCACCTCAATAGGAATGGAGAAAATATCTCTGTATGCTTCCACTATCTTTTCCACCTGCTTCTATTGTGTGGAGGGACCCCGTGTAGAGGTGGTGGTTGTTGTTGGGATCTTTTGTTCCCCTTCAGAATGAATCATAAAGAGGATGGATTTCCATGTATATGAGATCACCTTCCTGCATTGTTTAGCTGTAATGAGAGACACCACAACAGTGGGAATTGTCTCTGGTATCCTATAGAGTTGCTTCTCCAAAGTAATAAGGAATTTTTGAGCTCTAGACCCATAGACATCATGATGTTTCCACATATATGGTTTTCCTAAAATAAAATCACAAACTTCAAGCACGTGATATCACACATTACCTCGCCTTTGAAGGGCTTGATTCCATAAGATAAGTGACATTGTTGATTGATGTGGATGCATCGTCCTTGGATAATCCAACCGATGGTGTATGGTTTAGGGTGTGGAACCATCGGTAGATTCAATATTTTGATGACCTAGGTCGATATGAGATTCTTATGGCTACCATGGTCAACAATGAAATGTAGCAGGTTCCCCTAGACCCACAATTGTGAATGAAAAAGTCACTCCCCTTCTTCTGGTTGGATCTTTTTGGTTGTGATGGTGGTAGTAGGTTCCACATCAATGACCCACTTTCCCTTTTCTTGTTCTAAATTAGAGTTTGAGCCAGATTCCATCTTTAGGGATTTATTGTTACACACATTTATTTTCATCATCATATAATGAGAATCAAATATCAGTATTCTCCTCAAATCCTCAAGCAACTTCCATCAGTTGGTTGTGCTAAGTAAGTTGTTATGCTAAGTTAAACTCCAGTTACATTCAGTTATATGTCTTTCAGTTTAGTTAACACTAGTTCTGCATGGATGCATGAGGGTAGGCTCCTTTTCTCACCTACCTTATCAGTTTAACTAGTTTAACTGGTTTTAACTTATTATTAACTGAATTAGACATGTGGAGTTAGACTAGTTGCTCCCATGCAGTGATTTAGAGGCTCTTAGTTAACTAGTTAGTCAGGTTTAGTTGGTAGATATCCACATGATAGGGATTCTATTTATTGTAACACAATTGTATTACTGAATATAGAAAATGGAAGGTTTCCAATATTATTCTCCTCTATATTTTCTGGTGCAATTTATGTGAAGACTGTTTTTGGCCCAAGATTTTCCTGCCAAAATCTAATATGGTATCAGACCCTGGTCATGCTAAACAAAAATTGTTTTTCTAGTCTTGTGCAGGTATTCAGTTCTCTCGCCAGCAACACAACAGTGTGCGATTTTGGAGGAATAAGATCAGTTAATCCTCTCCATTTTATCAAAGTTGGGTCCGGACTACTCACTAAGCTTGCAGTTTGAAATTGGAGGATGTCATCCTTGGATGCATTCGTAGTTTCTCTCACACAAGAGAAGATCAAGCTTATTTAAATGGGGACTCTCAAAACCTCAAAGGACCATGCGCTTTATGCTCTTGGAAGCAAGAATATCAATCCCAAGGGAAATCTAA
This sequence comes from Pseudotsuga menziesii, assembly GCA_001517045.1. Taxonomy (NCBI): domain Eukaryota; kingdom Viridiplantae; phylum Streptophyta; class Pinopsida; order Pinales; family Pinaceae; genus Pseudotsuga; species Pseudotsuga menziesii. Next base: position 21,850 of record LPNX011077309.1, on the reverse strand, counting down.
AAGTGAAGGAGAAAAAGCCAAAGTTAGAATCCGAAGACGAAGGTTCTAACTCTACTAATGAAGGCTCGAATTTCAAGAAGAAGGGTAATAAGAAAGGACGATATCAATGTACCTATTGCAAAAAATATTCTCATAATGAAAATTATTGATTTAGAAATAAAATGGACATCATGATGCAGTTGCTTGAAAGAAACAACATTGATTTGCCAGATTTTGCAAGAAGGGAAAAAAATGTTGATCCCAGGGGCACTGCAACACTAAGCAATTCGAAGGTAATGATGCTCATGCATTGGTTGCTAGAATAAAGTATGTTTCTGATATCTGTGATTTTGATACTCATTCTGATATATCGGAATCATAAATCTATCTTCCTCCCCTTGAAAAAATACCTATCAGTCTTCCAGAGCAATCTCCACTCAAAACTAGTTTTTTACCATTAGTATCTGACTTGTCTTCATCTGAATCCTTCAAACTCCATTAAGATTCTTCTTTCTCTGATTTAGAAGATGATTTGCAAGATGATATGCATATTATGACACCTTTGTCCCATCCATTTGATACTCAGAAGACCCGACAACTCCCAAACTCCTTAGTTGGTAAACTAGTCAATTCCATGGTTTCCTATACCGTATCACTGGTGAAAGTTGTTATCATGTCTTTGATTTGTATAATTGGTTGTTTTTCCTTATCATTGGCTATAATTGGGCTGCTGTTACAAACATTTGGGTATGATGTAAATTTTATTAGTTTGAATTTTAGATCCTTGCACTCACCACATTTGCCCAGTTATTGGTGCAGACTAATTAAATCTAATATTCCTACTGTAACTCAGCCGAATTTTGGAACCACTATACCTTGGTTGCTTGCTGGTCCATATGACTTAATTTGTGATATATCAGAGACTAATAATCTCTATTATAGAATTAGAAAGGTTTCACATCAGTTTAGAAAGAAGCTTCATGGTTAGTTTCACCATTATGTAGCTACACTAGAAATTGTGCTTGCCGATTTCATTGATGTTCTTTGGTTAGGAGATGATTGCAAAGATCACTTTTCCATCTCTAATTTTATGTTCATATTTGATATTAGCACTCATATGATGCTCCTTCATTACCAAAAAATGAGCTACAAGGGGCTTCTCCTCATGTTTTTTGTCTACACAACATTGAAAATCTTATACAGGATCAAGGAATCTACAACAACTCTACAAAGTTTTTCAGCAAGAAGCAGTACATACAACTTATTCAAGTGAAGAACACATATGAAGTGAAGATATTCATTTAAATTATGTGCCATGTCCATTTTTTAGGAAGGATTTTCCCCGTGCAGTTTTTCCTTTTTCCTCATTTTACATGGATAATTATTTTTTACTTTTAAATTGTAATGGGTGACCTTTGGTCTTAGTTACTAGGTCCCAGGTCGTACAAAGTTACGATTAAAGGGGGGTGTTAGGTTTATTATTAATCCTCCCTTTGTCTTCTTTTCCATTTATAGTCTTTTATATTATTTTGCCTAACTTATGGGGAACTTCATTACTGCATTAGAGTGTGGGGAACCCACAGAGAGGTTATCTGCCACTTATTGCATGTTCATGCATGAATTGATGTGCCTTTGATACCAATCCCTACCTTTTAGGATCCACTATGAGTGCCACTAGCAACCTCCATTATTTGGTTGTTATAGGTAAGTAGTTATGCTAAATTAATCTTCAGTTACATTCAATTAGATGTCTTTCAATTCAGTTAGCGCCAGTTCTACATGGTTGCATGAGGGTGGGCTCCTTTTCTCACCTACCTCATCAGTTTAACTGGTTTAATTTGTTTTAACTAATTATTAAGTGAATTAGACATGTGTATTTATACTAGTTGCTCCCATGCAATGATTTAGACACTCTTAGTTAACCTGTCAGTCAGGTTTAGTTGGTAGATATCCACATGATTGGAATTCTATTTATTGTAACACAATTATATTAATTAATATAGAAAATGGAAGGTTTCCAGTATTATTCTCCTCTATATTTTCTTGTGCAATTTATGTGAATACTGTTTTTGGCCCAAGATATTCCTACCATACTCTAATAGAAATCCCCCCTAGGGTGTAGGCCAAAAGGGCTTCCCAACTGTAACACCCCGTTTTGACATTTCTACCTGAACTACTATTATATGTTGTATTTGTTTGATTGTGAGACCTCGTCGGTTTGACGACACTGTGGACATATGGTTCTATTATTTTGCCGATATATATATGTGTGTGTGTGATGATAGTATTATGGTCGGTAGTCATGTTTAGATATGTATCATGTGTTAATTATGTCAAATATATGGAAATTACTGAATGACAGGTACGTGGATACCGTTACAAATATATGTTGAAATAATGAATATTATGCCAGGTGCATGGCGAATGAATGAGTTTATTGTTGTCATGTTATGATGAGATATATGTGTACATATCAAGGATTATGCACGATATCCTATATTGTATGTCGAGGACTAACTTACAGGTTGAAACGGCTAAGTGATAGCTGGATCCTACGAGGTGGGAGGACCTCGGGGACATGGACTTCTAAAGATAAAATGGTATGCGAATGATGCATTATTTACTTTCATATGGCTATTATGCTGTTTATTATGATGTATGTTATGACATGGGTGGGGTAGAGTTCCAGGAAACTCAACCGCCCAGATCGGTTATACGATGACAGACCGAGTACAAGTGCCACACTGTTGTTATGTCGAGTAGACATAGTCCCTTGTTCCATTAGGGGGGTGGAGGATTTACCCACCGTTTATCCCCGAAACCCAGAGTCATGGGAGGGCTGTGCTACGACGCGCTCCCCAAGGTGTGTGATGATGACTGGTGGTTGCCTGCTGGGGAAGCTTGGTCGATGTGGTCGACACTTCCGCTTACGGGTTCTAGCTGGAACCGGTCATGGATTGACATTCCAGGGTAGTCCAGTAGAGGACAGGATAGGATGTGGAAGTTAGTAATGATGTAGGTAGATAGATGTAGCGAGAAGTAGGGATGAAAACAAGATCTAACTGTAGGTGTGTGAAACCCTTGATTAGTATGTGTCATAAATCAATGATGTATGAATTGTCGTGACATGGATTTCAGTAAACTAATGGATCATAAACTTGTAAACTATGCTAAAACATGTGTCGGTAAATAATAAGTTCCTTGATTATGATTGATGTATGTGAATTATTACTTTTAGTGTACTTACGTGAGGAATGTAAGCAGTAGCTACGCTTACATAACTCGCCTACATACTATGAATTACATGAAATGTTGTTGATTAATAATGTCAATTAGTGTCACCTAATATTAATTACTGTCGTTAATAATTAACTATTGTTGATCAATGTAAATGATGTCAATTAAAGTTAATAATGATGATTAGGGTTAATTAGTGTTGATAAGACTGCTATTAAAT
>LPNX011077303.1:0-47872 GCA_001517045.1 Pseudotsuga menziesii | reverse complement strand
TAAAAATCCAAAATGCTCATCCTTCTCTGTTGATCCTCCCTGTTGATTGGGTGTTATACTCTGCTCTGTTGCCAACACCTCAAGCAGGGCATATAACACCGATTCCTGTAAGAAAAAGCCTATACCCATTGCACAACATACAATATAAAAGCAGGAGGTTACCTTATGCTAAGAAAAATACAGAAGCAATTCCTCAAAGTAAAAGCCTAACAACAACATAAAATATGAAACGAGAGGTTACATTATGTTCTGCGAAACACGTATGAATTCAGAAACCAAACCTGCAGCAATTTCTCAAAGTAAAAGCCTAAACCCATTTAACAACACACAATATAAAACAAGATGTATATGCTCTGAGAAACATGGATGATTTCAGAAACCAAACCTGTGAATCGAAGCGAGATTGTATTCTCTTCCATGGAAGACTCCAGAACAAGCACACATAAGAATTGCATGCAAGAATATAGAATGAATAATACATTATACATTCAATGGATATATAGAGAAGTGCGTGTGGAGTACATTGGACCCATGGCTCTGCGATCTGTTGAGCTGTGCGATCTGTTGAGCTGTGCGATCTGTTCATGAGCTGTGCGATCTGTGTTTCCATTAGGTAGGCCAAACATACAACCTTCTTACGGTATCCTCACTCATTCATGCAAGGCGAAGTAATTTGGAGGCAGGACTTGGACTTTCCCTCCCCTGTGTGGGAAAAATGGTGAATCCTTTGGCGCCTATGTGACTTTTGACTTTTGGGCGCTTTTTTTTGTTTTTTTGAACGATTTTTTTTTACTAGCGTGCCGTCGGTTAAGCGACGGTTATGAGACAAGACGTCGGTTAAGCGATGGTTATGAGATGGTTATGAGACAAGCCGTCGCTTAACCGACGCTTGTGGCCATATTTATAATAAAAAAAAATCTTTGTGATTTTTTGTGAGTTTAAAAAGAGAAATCCACGCGCCGTCGGAAAAAACCGTCAGATTTTGGATCGAAATGTACTAGTGCTTGCCATACTCTCCAAACTTGGAGCTGATTATTCAATTTTGTCTCTACATTCTGTGTGGGGAAGCTCACCACCCCTGGATGGAAGATTCCTACACTCAATGCCTTCTTTGAGTCCCTAACAAGTGAACATGATAATCTTGGCCAGATGGGGATCATCAGATCCTCTCATGATCAAGCCCTCCATGCCTTGGGTGTAGCAAGGATTTCCTTGCTACAAGGGCAGGAATGGCTCCCTTCTATATATAGGACAAAAGGGTAGGTTCCTACATGTGGAAAATGCAGAAAGAAAAATGGAACCGACAGAAAGCAAAGAACAAGAAAGAATGACCATGAGCCCCTTTGCAAACAAGGTTAGGGCTTTTCCTTGGCTACCTACAAACAACTATTAAACCGAAAGAAACCTACAAAACATGTTAGAGATCAAACCTGCAAACAAATAATGGTCAGAAAACAACTAAACTAACAAATCAAAGACATAAAAAAAAAGTAGATTATAGCTCTCCTTTGGTGAAATGGGCCACCATGCCCTGGCTGGAAGAAGCACCTCCCTCTCTCACTCAGCAATGGAGGAGCTATGGCTCAATGGGGAAGATGAGTGGAAGGAAGAGGGATGTGGGAGTCTTGAGAGGCAAAGAGGTCTCAAGGCATTCACGGGTAGCATAACAATATTGAAGAGAGGAGTCCTTTGAGAGCGACCCCCACCCCTCCTTTATAGCGTTTTTGGGGACTTTTAGGGTTTTAAGCCCTTGGTCAGGGCTTTACCGCATTTTTTGGGCTTTTATCCCTTTCTTCCTTAACTTTAGCTCCTTTTAGGGTTTTAGGTTCTTTTGAGGGGTTTTAGCCCCTTTTGGAGGCTTTAGCCCATATGAGAGTTATTTAGGCTCCTTTTTGGGGTTTTAAAGCCCTTTTACTCATTTTTAAGCCTTTTTGAGGGTGTGGGGATCTAATGGGGTGTTACGAGGGTTGTGAATGGGTGTGCTTGGGTGGTGTAGGCCATGTAGAGCTTAGTGAGATATTTTTTTGGGTTAACAGATTTGCCCCTAATGTGTGGGGGCAGGAGCTCTTCCTATGGCCGATGGACATCATAGGATTTGGTGCGTAGAGGTGGTGCTTCTGGGGCAGGGGCATTGTGGCTTTTTGTTTTTGTATTAATATGGTTCCCATAAATGGGTGAGATACAAATAATGTGTGACATGTATATGGATGAGGTGGGCATCCCCATGCTCATGATAATGTCAAAAGAATAACTTTATCTATGCTCTAAAATACAAGAGCCGATCATATACAACTAATGATACCATAATGGTTGCCTCAATGTGAGGCTGAATACAATACTAATATGGTACATTGGACCCATGGAATTCTCATGGAATTCTATATCTTCATGACTGATGGTCTGTTGGATCTAGAACAGTACATAGCTGTATGGACTCGCTAAGAGTCTGATTCTTTGTGGTACAAGTATGTTGCATCAATCATAAATCTATATAGAAGCACTGCTAGGGATTATGAACACTATCTTCAATGCAACCTGGAAATCACAAGGGACATAACCCGTTTAGGTCCCTCAAGTAGACTCATCATTGTGCTAGAGTTAGGTGACATCTAGGGTCTTCAACCAAATACTGTGTGGACCAAACCCTATACGAATCTCAATGGTGTGATGAGGTAGTTGGAGTCAAGCACGTGAGAAAAAACCATCCAGAGAGGCACTAAGGACTCCTCTCAAGTGGTCCAAGGAGCTCATCAATGATGTTAATGAAACCAAGATACAGGGACCTTTGGGTATATCCTCTAGAATATGTGTGTTGTCACAACATAAGGAGACATGCTCCTGGTCAAGGCCATGGTGTTTCCTTGACCAGAAGTGCGAGGGAGATAACTGAAAGATGTGAGACAATCTGTGGACTAAACCATTGAATGCGGGGGGGAGGGAAAAGGTTGAACAGGGGTAGGGGGAGTATAGTAGACTCAAAATTCATTTGTTCAGAGTATGATGGAAAGGCAGACCAGGAAGAAAATGAAACTGACTAATGGGAATGGGATCATAGCTGTAATATCAGGAATGTCACTGCATATGGGAAATACTTGGAGGAGGTGGAAACTTTTGATATTGATGGGATCCAAGAAAGACACAATGTAGAGTACTCTAAACAAAGGCAACCCAATGTGGGAATGCTGCCAAATTTTTTTCTGTTGGGTGGTGTCTAGGGAAATCATTGTGGTACGATCTCGTGGATTTTTGGCGAGCCTGAGAAGGTAAATGCTAGATGGTGCTTTCAATTTTAGAGAGTCTAAAACCATGAAGAAGACTCTAGTGGGGGCTCTTTTTCATTGGTAGTCTCCTATGCCCGAAAAAGGATAAAAGTATACAAAGGAGAGCTCACCCATCCTATAGGGGATGAGAGACTTCTTTACCGTTGGTAGTCCAATCAGGATGGAAAAGGTTAAACCTATATTGACTGGACGGTCATTCAGATACTTTTACGAGCATGAACGAAACCAAGTTTTCTCAGCAATATTTTCTTGATGAGAAGGCTGGAAAAGAGATTAATGACAACCCATGGTGAGATTTTTCATAAAGTGCGGCCCCTCTGACCAATAAAAGCATAAAAATATATAGAGGGGGACTGTATTGTCTTCAGTGTGGCAAGGAGGTCCTTTTCAATTGATGGTCTACATGGTCCACAAAAGGAGGTAAAAAATACAATGTAGATGCCCTTTCCTATACTTTAGCAAGTGGGAAAGGAAGCAGTTGCACTCGGCTATCTTTTCATTGTTTTAAGGAGTCAAAAAAGAGCTTAAACAAAACTCCAGTATGCTCAACCGAATGCGGTGGCACAAGTGGTGCCCCATGTCCAGACGATGGATAGTGGTCCAAAGGTCATCCACGCAGTATAGATGGAGCAGAAGGCTCTCAAACATACAAATACATGCATGGGATAGATCAAGGCAGAGGCCCGAGAGTCAATGCGGTAGAGGCACACAAATTGAGGTGGCTCTCAGACAAAGGTCAAGAGAGCATGTGTGTGTGTGTGCGGTGGATAGAATTGACTACATGTGATGTGAGTGAAACTTTGGGGAACTTATATGCCAAATACCTGCAAGAAAAATAAATCATTTTGTGGAAAATGGTCCAGAGGTTCGCGTAAGGTGCGGTGGATGGAGAAGACAATTATGTATTAAAATACAAAACAAAAGTGAAAATGGCATTCCTTAATGGGTAGTGGCTCAAAAACTCGCATGAGTAGTGCTCAGTAAGTGTGATACAAGTACAGGTTTGTATACACTTGCATCGTCATGTCATGGCTCGTAAATCGAGGTGACTTGTGGGAAATGGTCCCGAAATTGATTTATTAAACATTAGACGATGGTCTCATAAAGGGATAGAGGGAATAATTTTGAAACCAGTGGCATGAACGACACTTCAAATGGATTCTGTATGGTCTTGTTATGTTGATCAGAAGAAATTAGGTCAAATGGGGTCTATATAAGGGTGGGGTCCACTTGGTGAGGTGTCATTGTCATTGTTCATTGTGGAGTTGGAGGGGTGGGTCCTAAATCTTCATTTGTTGATTTCTATTGATCCGACCATTGGTTTCATGTGCCATGAATTGCATGTAAGAGCTCTCACTGAATCTCATCTTTTTGGTGGTTTACATTCTGCATTTGGTCACCTAGAGGTCCCCAATGAGCATTTTGGGGTTTCATTGAGGTAAGTCGCTCTTTTTGAAGGAAAATATCCAACCTAGTTGCATCTACGGGGAATTTTTGAGAGACCTGGTCGCTCATTTTTCCCAAATAGGTGCGACTTGGCCTCTATTGGGTGTTTTTTGATGATAACTATGGCTGACATCTGGGTTTTTACTTGTGCAGGATGGCTGAGATCAAGTGGTGAGAGAGAGACTGCAAAGACCTCAGGGAGGAACCATTAGGAGATAGGAATGTGAGAGATACATTGGCCCATTGTGGATTGTTGAAGTTCATCAGGATACCCCTCATGAAGAGCTTGAGTTTGTTGCTGCAAACATTGGTGAGTTTTTGGGATGTTGAGGAGGAGGTCTTCCTCTTCCAGGGCCAGCGGACTGAGATCACACTAGTGGATGTATACTTCCTTATTGGGATCCCTATGTTTGGAGTGGTTGGTGACTTGGCACCAGTGTTTTCTCGGGGGGAGACATTGGAGGAGTTATGCGGTAGGCACTGTTATGCTATGGTGTATGTGCATGGCTCCTATATCCTGATGTGTGACATTGAGAATTTGTCGAAATGGGTGGTGGCGATATTATTGCTACGCATCTTGGGTTCCATGGGGAGCCACAAGATCTCTCGAGGGTAGCTTCAGCTAGTAGAGCCTACTGTAGGAGGCATGTACTATGGATGGGGCCAGATGTACCTTCAGGTTGTTCAACATCAGCTGAACAAGTCGAAGACATCTGGGGTAGGATTTTTTTTTGGATCCTTCCTGTGTGCTTTCTATTTTGAGAAAGTACCTACAATGCGTCCTCAACAGGATGTGCAGGATAGTGGTCCACGGGAGCCACGGATGTACCGGTGGTGTCAGATGATGATCCGAGAGGGTGGCAACAAAGTGGGATGCTTCTTTACTCAGGAGCTGTTAGAGAAATGGTGTTAGCTTCTAGTAGTGATTGAGGAGTTCCTGTATGGAAGTATGGACTACCATGGAGACCCCGAGATTCCTCGACCTCCTGGCCAGGCGTGGGGACCAGTTGGTATGTATGCATGATTTTTTTATGTTCATCTTTATACATAGTGTAGTTGAGCTGGTTAATAGTTTGTATGTTGATATATGTGGACTGATGGTGTCCTTGTTTTTGTATGCAGATATTGGCCCTTGCCCGCTGCCTAGGCATTGGAGGCGGGTGGTTACCATAGCTCCTGCGATGATTCCTACTAGCAACCCTCGCAAGAGATGATGGGAGATGGATGGAGTGTTGTTGCATCTGGAGCGGCTTGCTACTGGGGTCTCAGATGATGGTTGGCAGCATCTGAGTAGTGAGATGATTGCTTCCATTCATAAATTTCCTCCAGAGTCGACTGGTGTGATGAGGAGGATGCCTATGGCCTGTGAGAACTTTCGCTAGGCGGCGAGAGGTGATCTTAGTGCAGAGGATGAGTCCTCTAAGGAAGATGATGATACTGATTCAGATGATGAGTCTGAGTCAAATTAGCATCCTTCTAGGGTTTCCCCTAGTGCGTTGGTGCACTTAGGAGTTTTTGTGTCGCTATGTATATCTCCTTGAGAAATCATATGTGGCTTCTCATTTTGTATTGGACATGTTTTGAACATGCGACTGATCTATTTATATATATATATTTGACACACGTGGATGTGCTTTTATATGTGTGAGTCTTGTTATGATGATGTGGAATGCAAATGCGTATGTGACAGATTATTACATTTGTATGTGAATTTTTAAATATGATTATGCATGATGTTCTAGTTGTATGTTTCCTATATGTGATTATGAATGTGCCAATTAAGAATATCATTAGCCATTTTATCTATGACACTATTGAGGTTTCTGGGAACATGTGTGAATGTGATGGATTCAAATGCTCTAACCATATGTTTAGTGCACGGGAATTTTCTAAGGAGGTAGGGGTCACGTACCCGATAGTAGTTGTTCAACTGAGAAACAAGGAGTTGGGATTCTAAGAAGACATCGAGATAATGAATGCCTAACTAGAGAGCGGCAGCCAAGAGGCCATTTACACCATCATATTTAGCATGGTGTTTGGTTGCGGTGCCCACGCATATTCTGTCGATGTGGATCGACTCATACGATGGGGAGTAGATGACCCATGCAGCTGAGGCGAGGTTCGGAGACCATCTGTTTGATCCATCAGCAAATCCTGTATACCAGTTTGAGGTATGCTCCATTTGGAGCAAATGAAAGGAAATGATACATTAGACTCACTTTTGAAAAATGTGTAAAACAAAAAAGGAGAAATACTGTAATACAAGTTCTATTGTCATCACTTAAATAGGCGACGTTAGAGGGAAAGATGTTTCAACTTTCTGGGGATCAGTGGTCATTCCTTTTATGACATGATGAACCCTAGGAGACAGCCCGTTGGGACACAAAAAACACACTTGATGGGGTTCAAGCGGATTTCATACTTGAGACATCGTAGGAAGACTTATCGCAGGTCATCTACGTGCTGCGTTTTCTTCTACGACTGGGCGATGAGGTTGTCGAGACGAACCAACATAATGTGAATGAGGTCGCGGAAGCAATGTGTCATGGTGCACTGGAAGGTGGCTCCAGCGTTTTTCAGGCCAAAGGGCATGATCTGATACGCGAATTTTCCCCACGGGGTTGTGAATGTTGTATTATAACGGTCTTGTTTCCAGATCTGGATTTGGTTATATCCAAAAAATCCGTCCATGAAGGAAAAGGCTTCATGTCTGGCACATGCACCGATAATGTGATCAATGAAAGGTGTGGGGAATTTGTATTTGGTACATGCCCCATTGAGGTCATGAAATTCTATGCAAACATGAATGGTACCATGTTTTTTATGGAGTCAGCTACCGACATGATGATTTTTCCTGACGACAATCACCGCGACAACACTCTGACCACCGGACCGGCTTCCCTTCTCTTTGCTAACCCCATTCACCCACCATCATTGCATCTCGTTCAGTCATCCCCTTCCATCACCCTCATCATTATCCTTTAACATCATCTACTTTGTCCGTTGCATTTTTGTCAATGTAGTTAATTCGCCACCCACCATGTCCATTCTCTCCCTCCAGCATCCCAAATTCAAACCTCCATACCGCCGAAAGTTCACTCAGAATTGGGGCCGAGGTTTCAATCCCAACAGCCTCCTGCTCCACCTGCTGCTTTCAAATTCTTGCCATTCATACGTTTGATTTTTCCTTAGAAAACCCAACAACAACAACAATCTCAATGCCCTGGTATTAATTTGACACAACCATTGCCACTACTCAGGGAGTCCTATAATATGATACATAAGAAGACTGAAATATGCCATTTTCCTAACTATTCCATGAATAGTGATACTATGGTCATGGACAATTGCAAGCTTCCTCCAATTAGGTTACAAATCAAAAGAAGTGAAAGACAGGAGATCCCAATTCCTTCGGAGGAACACCAACGAGACGAAGACGAATGGCTTCATGGGGCAAACACTTCAAACCGAGATCAAGGCTACCAATTGATCGATTGGAAAAAATCTACATTTGGGTCTATGAATACTTCATCTAGGTCATATTATTCAATGCAAACTCCTCAGAATTTCAGATATAGGAATCCCAATCTCAGTGCGCTTCAACAACAGTAATCCACAACATATAGAGGCAGCCCCAGTTCATCCGAATCTAGATGCCTAACGCCTCTAACATCAAGGGCTTCACTTATGAGAATTAGGACTGTAGTTCTAGTATGTTTAGGACCTCCTACACCTAGAAGGATTAGGCCAGAATATGCACCACAGATTTTAGCTTCAAAATTTGCTATACCATCTATGAATCCATCCCTTGATGTCTGCATTAGGTATGTAATACCTGTCTGCTCAGATCCTAGTCACCTACCATGTGACTGAGGGGAACAACATATTGAATCAATCAAGCATGGAGAAGCTGATGGACATGAATATGGTGAGTGATAGGGTGCAATTGATGATGATGTTAATGCAAGAAAACTAAGGCTAAGCCAGCTTCAACTCTAACTCATCGAATTGTGATAACTTCTATCATAATTATAGGTTTACATGCTAAACAATTGTGTGCACTTGTGCACTTCCTAATGAGCTTAAACCATATTTTGTCCATCCATTTATGCGATTATTTCATCTTTCAACATATTTCGTCTGAATTTTTTTTGCAGGATGAAAGAAGGAAATCTTATTAGCTAGTAATTGTATTTTCCTTTGTTCGGTTTTTTGTGATGAGGAGGGGCTTCTGTTTGTAAAGGATGCTTTCATGATTGAAGAAATGGTATTTATGTATTGAAAATCTTATAGATGTTGATTTTTCCTTTTAGATTGAATACCGTGCCTTGTCTATATTTAGATTGTTTCTAAAGGCTGGCTACTGTTATGGTAAATATGATTGAATAAAATGCATTTCGTATATTGAAAATTTGCAATAGATGATTGATGGTTGTCGATTCGTTCATTTAATATCATACCTTCATATATTGAAATGAGAATAATGTTTGAGCAGTTTTGTTGGTCTTTTTCTATTTCCGTGTCCTATACATTCAAAACAGGGGCTTGATTGTCCATTTTCTTGTTTTATATGGCTGTACAACAACATTTTATATGTATGCACTTGGGGCTGTAGTTGGATCCTATCCACTTCCTCTATATTGTAGATATATAGATTGAAAATTTGATATCAATCTGACTTTTACAGTAATTGTGAAAGGCAAAGGGGTTTCATGAGGTATTTTACTTGTTTGCGATAGAACCTTTGCTAATATCTAAGCTAGCCTGGGGTGTGTAGGTGTTTGGTTCATAGAGATTGTGAAAGACAAAGGGGATTCACGAGGCATTCTACTTGAATCAAAAGATTTGCTAATCCCAAGCTGTCCTGGGGTGTAGGTGTTTCGTTGATGTGATACAATAGTGGTGGTATGGGGACCCTTTCTGGCTTGTAGTTGTTATGATTGATTACAATATTTTTGTAGTTGTTATGATTTATTAATTACCCACTACTTCTAGAGTAGCATATCCTCTATGGTTCCTCACCTCACAAGCTATTTTTCTATGGTTCCTCACCTCACATGGCTAGATCCTATTTGATATCGCCTCACAAGATATTTGATATCATGTGACAAGCTATTTTTCTAGATCCTATTTGACATCATGTCACAAGCTATTTTTCTGTAAGCATATCTGAATGATAGAATTTCATCAATTTGACACCCATTTACCAAAGGGTCGTTGGCCAGCTTGAGTGTGCTATCTACTCTTTATATTTCTAGAGATCCAAATTGTTTGAGAGCTCTTTCTACTCCATCATCTTGTATCACTACAGCCCTCTTTTTTAGATCTAGTGGAACTCTTCTCATCGTCGAAGAACTTTGTGGGTGCCAACTGCTGCAGTTCAGATCCCATCACTGGAAACTGCAACATGTCAGTTTTTGCATCTAATATTTGTTGTACCTTTAAAGAGATTCAAACAACATCACTTTTAATCATGGGCATGAAAGAAGCAATTTTGGGCACTTTTGGGTAATTATGTGCGTCACAACAGAAAGAAACTTTGGGCACTTAATGGAATGGTTTCTTGTTTATCTATGGTGTATGAGTTTTTCTTGATAGCCTGATACTAGATGCAAAGAATGTATCTATCAGTGCATACTCAAGCCTCACACTCGGACCTTATTTCAACATTGTTTGCATTAAGAATGTATCTATCTTGTACATATTCCATATTATGTAAATGCAAGGCCTATCCTTATTACTGTTCTCTGTAAAATACTTAAAACATTATTCAGTGACACAAAGTGATTTCAAATACAAGTTTTTTTATAAGATCAATTCATCTTTTACCATGTGTGTACAAGTCTTATGTACAGTTTATCATTTAATTCTATGTATCAACGTTACCTCTTTGAAGGAAATCAACTATTTCTTATGATACTGATGATCAACATTTCAGTTTTATTATTATTTTTTATATCTACTAAGGTTAATGCAACTAAGACCTGCAAACTGCTATAAATTGTAAGTTGTTCATATGGTCCATTAACGTTAATGCAACTAAGACTTGGAAACTACACATAACTTGTCTTGAACCATAAGCTACCTTTAAACTTCCTGCAAATTGCCTGAGTCTCTGTAGGTTTCAACCTAGTTTTATTATTAAATGTTATGTATTAATTTTAGTATAAAAGTAATATGGAAAATCATACCTTTTCTATACTCTTTGGTACCCTCACTTCTAATCTGATGGTTACTCCAGCCTTACAAATTCATGCATTTTCAATATGGGAGAGCACAGATGGTATCAAATTTCAATCATTTTAATGGCTGCTAACATATTTATATGAAATTCAAAGTACTTGTAGTGAAACATGTTGTAAGAAAAATTGTCAATTCAAAAATATTGGTGGGTGTGAGAACCATTATGGTTCAATGTTAGAATTGGGTAGTATTTCAAACCATTTTTTAAAAGCATTTGTTGTTTTTACATCTGTTATAAGGGTGTGGTGGAGATAGAGTGGTACTTTTTTATAGAATTTGTAGCTTAAAAGGATATCTGCATTCAATATGAAGATAGCTTAAAGGCCAACAACATGCACCATCCTTTTTAAGAAGATAAAATCAACCAGATTGAAAATCTTCTAATAGAAATTTACGGCAAAAATTCCAAAATAAAGAGAAGAGTTAAGACTGTAATTTTTTTCTTTATGCTACTCAGCCTTATTAAAATCATTTATTCATTCATTACCTTCTAGGAACCCATTCATTTCACGTCCTTACCTTAGGCACCATTTCATGTCATGTCCTTGTAAACAACCAACGTAGAATTCCAAGTTGTGGCTTTTCAAGGTTTCAGAAAGGATTCCTTTTACACAATCAGATAAATGACTAACTTTTTTTCCATTGAACAGTCAAAGTGTGAGAACAATCCCAATTCCAAATCCAATCTTTGAGGGTGACACACTGCCCAAGCAAATAGAAATGATGAGGGGAATACAATAGCAAAAGTTAAAAGAAATATGCAGTATACACAGTGCAGGTATGCACTGTGCACTCTCTGTAGTTGTTTTTTAGGTTTTTTAAATGTTTCTTTTTGGGTTATGTAAGAAATAATTGTGTGTATCATGCTGTGTTATTTTACATGCTTGTCAGGATTGTGATGACTGCTGTGGCAGCTTTTAATGTCAATTATGCACCTCTTATTTCATAAAAATGGAAAATTTAAACACCTCTCTTGTATAATGTATGATGAAATGCATATTTTCCAATTCACTGAATGAAGAGTATGATGAAAATCTATGACATGTAAAGGTTGGACAGAATTAAAGAAATTCTTGTTGTAATAAACCTTTTAGATTCAACTATAGTGTTCTTTTTGGAATGTGTTTTATCCTAAACAGTTACACTTCTCCAATAGAATCCATAGCACAGCATTTGAAACATTCTAGTGAACTTTCTCCAATAGGAAACTTGTAATTCTTAATTGCAAAAGAAATAGTTCTTCTTACAGCATACTCTCAGAAATCTATCTGGAAAAAAGTCCTTTCTTCCTTCTAACTCTCCTATATTTATCCAAAAAGAAAAAACTTTTGGGCTTCCCCAAATGACTTTTGGGCTTCCCGTTTCAATCCAAAATTTTGTCATGTAGTGAATGCTCATACATTATACAATATATTACATTAAAACAAAAATTTAATAGAGCAATTTTATGAAGAGGGGCCCAGTTGATCATTAATGAACTTTTTCCATGCCTGGGCCTCTGCTGTTATGCTTTCAAAATCTAAGGGTTCAAGAAAATATATGTTGATCTCATACTTTGCAGCTGAATTCTTAACCACCTCTATTCTTTCTGGACTCAAGCATAGATGATCTTCAAGTAAATGGATGCTGACTGCTACATGAGCTACTGCATTCTTTAGGATCTACTCATCTAGATTCTTGACTTGTTTGATCTTCTGCTCATCTTCCTGGTACCTTCTCTGTAGTTGTTCTATGAATAGCTCATGTTTTGGCATTGCATCCAATATTTGTTCTGCAGCAACTTGGCATCTGTTGTATGTGAATAGCACCCTTCTGTAGTATTCAACACACGCTCCTCTTGTTTTCTTCACAGTTTTCTTGATTCCTCCGTAGTATTTATTGCAAACTCTAATAAGTTGTAATCCTGCTTTAAGCTATGTCGATATTTAGCTGGTATCTCTGCAGGGGTTTCTTAATTGGTTTCTATCCACACTATCCTTCCAGCCATAACTTCCAAAATATCCTGAGATCTATCTACAAAATATGGAGTACTATCCAAGATTTCTTCCAACCTGCTGTCTATTTGTAAGAGTTTACATCTTTCTTCTTCAATACACATTTGCAGTTGGTGAATTCTTCTTTGTTGAGCTAGGACATGCTCCTTCAAAGGCTGGATATCAGTCTTTTGTTCACTGGCCTCCTTCAGTGATGTTGTTAATGAAGCAATCTATCCCTCAAAACTTGCTACCTTCACTTGATATTGCTTTTCTCTTTCTTCTATAGTGTCCTTGTGTGCCTCCAACTCAACAATTTTGCTCTGTAGCTGGTCCTCTTCTGCACTCAGAGTTTAATATGATAATTTGAGGTCATTTTTCTCTATCTTCAACACCTCATACTCTAGTTGTAGCCTCTGAAATTCTACTAAGCTATTCTGAGCATCTTTTTCTATTCTCACTTCATTATGTACGTCTTCAAATTTCCTCTTCAACTTATAACCTTCATCTCTTTATTTCTTCAGTGTTTCTTTTAACTGAGTAGCATTCCTTATTGATTACTCCAGATCTGTCATCAGTCTATCTACATTATCTTCACTATATTGGGTTAACGCCACTACATCTCTTGCTGTTAATCTCAGATCTGCATCTGTCCCATACACCAAAGTTTTATCAGTAATCATCATACCTGGTTGTCCTCTTGTTTCAACCTTTTTCTTGGTTCTCTTGACAATCCTCTTCTTCTCCTTGTCATAGAAGATGGTGCT
Source organism: Pseudotsuga menziesii (assembly GCA_001517045.1). Classification (NCBI taxonomy): domain Eukaryota; kingdom Viridiplantae; phylum Streptophyta; class Pinopsida; order Pinales; family Pinaceae; genus Pseudotsuga; species Pseudotsuga menziesii. The sequence continues at coordinate 34,162 of LPNX011077303.1, read as the reverse complement.
AAAATGAAGGACCTCTCCTCCTTCTCTTTACATAAAAGGTATCAAATTGAATCCAGAAAAAAAACCTATTCTTGAGTGCTGCCAGAAGTTGCAGCAGGCTCCTGGGAATCAAGATTATCTTGTCCCTGCCCCTGATTTGTATGATCCTCTGCTTCTTGTGTATCTACTTGGTTAGTAGTTTACTAGTCTGTCTGCTATCCTGTTAACCTCTGACCCTCGCTTTCTTTCTTTTTTCTTTATCTCTGCATCTTCCTTATTCTTTATTTCCTCCTCTTCCTTCTTTGTTGCTTCATCTGCAACTCTTTTTATTTCCTCTTCTTCATGATTTAGCCAACCTTCTGCCTATTGTGCTAGCCCTCTATAATCTTATTCTCTTTTTTTGGCCTCTTCTTTTTCAGTTGTCTTCTGTGCAGTTTTTCCCTTTCCTCCCACAATGTAAATTTTGTGTTTAAATCTTGTCTTCAATGCAGTCATATTCTTTGCATTTCTGAATATTTCTTCATCCTTGTCCAAGAAGTTTGTGTATTCACAATGAACATTTTCCTCTTTGCAATTCTTTGCAACCTTCTTTTGGGAGTCATTCTTGTGGAATTTCATCTCCCCAAAATTAAAGTGCTCCAACTCCTGTACGAATTCTGCAGTTTGTTTGACCTTTGTAAACTTATAACTCCCTAACCAGAAAGGTATGGTAGGATAGGTTGCCTTCTTACATTCAAACAAGAAGCTTCCTACACCATCAAGGCATAACTGCCTAACTGCTTCTTTATGTACCACATAATCAGTGGCATATTTAGTGAGTAGATAAGGTTCCCTAGAGCCACCATACATTCTGATGTACATTCCCTCTTGAGTCAAATAGTAACTCCCATGTTCTTCAATGACATTGGATGCCTCCTCGGACATGCAGTTGTATTTTTTCAAGAAGATTAAAGTGTACAAAGGCATAATGAAATGTTCACATATCTCTTTGTAGTGCGTATAATATTTGTGTACCGAAAATAGTTTGTATACAATGTATACAGGGGTCCTGTCCCTATCCCAATTACACCTTAAAGCTAGAAATGACTAGATACATAATATACAGTCCACTAAGATAGAGCTCATGTAGAACTCTGACTTCTTCTATGACACCCCTCCCAAAGCTGAACATATACATGTTGAGAGGCCATTGGACACTATGTTTTCCCAATTGAATATAGTCCCCTGAGTTGCCACATAGAAAATAATCGGTATCCATCCCAATTTGAAACTTTTACCATGAGCTCTCCCAAAAAATCTATTCAGCATCAGTGCTATAAACCTATAAGGGGTTTGAAGAGTGGCTGTATCATATTCTCTTGATGGCCTAGTTCAAAAGTTCTTCCCAGGTATCGTCATTCTCTTAACTATTCCAACCAGTTCCAAATTTATCTCTTTCAACTAACTTTTAGTTAAGTATACTTGAGCAGGAGGTAGGTGATACGCCAGTGAGACATAACAAGGACTATATGCAACATAGACCTATTTGGTTGTATTTGCTAAAATCATTGTAGTTACATCTTCCCTAGGAAGAATCCAACCGATCACCTCGGAGCATGGGAATAGTTCAGGTCTAGTGGCTACCTTCATCAGAGTAGATATCTCGATGTTTGCATATATACTCAATTCTTTGAACCCTGCATTAGGCACATTTTAATTTGCAATCATCAGGTATATTTCACCCCACTTGTAGTCTGGCCCTACTCCAGTGGTGGCTCTGGTATCTTCATAAATGTATTCCACCTTGGTGATGATTTCCACATCTGGTTCTCCCTCTACAATAGGAGCCTTCTTCTTTTGTATTTTAGACATATCTCCTTTGCAATGGTTACCCTGGCAATAAACATAGTATGTTCTTATACCATTGGAGCTTCTAGCTAGTGTTAAGAATGAACAAGAACTATTATGACACTATTTACCTCATCCATATGCATTTTCGCAAATAAACTATACAAAATGTTAATGTGTGAAAGAAAAGGACAAGGCAAAGGAACTCCTATGGCTAGTTTAAAAATTCTCTAAGTCTGTCTGCAACTAAACCTAACCCCGATAGAGAACCTATCATTAAAATCAGACTGCAATTGAAATACTCTAAATATTCAAACACAAGAACCACACTATCAATTGTAATTAAAAATACAAAAATCCTAGCTCAACCAAAATGCTAAAAACCCCTCGTCGTTCCTTGAAACTAAGGTGAGTTCCTTAGAAAACTGAAAACTCTCCCGGATGGCCGTAAACAACCCCATAAAAGTCGATGCAGATAGTGTAATGCTTGTCTGCATCAACTACCTAAACCTTCGTACTGGGATCAAGATTCCATAACGGATCAAAAACAAACTCCAGAAAAAACCCCACCGCCAAAACTGTCAATTTGACTGATACCTCATGACGCAAGGATAAATAATCAATTTAGACGGCTAACTACCCAACGACAGGAAAATCTAACCAGGGGAAGAACCTAGTTCCCAAAACAACTCATAAAATCAAGAGAAAGGAGAAACCATAGTTGGCCTACCTAGAAAACAAGTTGCAGTCCACGGGAAGGTCCGAAGCTTCCATGACAACGCTCCAAACTAATGAAATCCCCATAGCTAAGTATGTTGCTACAATTCTAATCGACAAGGACAGAGAAAACACAAGTTTTTACAAGGATAAAAAAATAAAATAAGACCCCGTCCCAATATATAGACCTCTCGGTGAAAAACACGGCCAGAAAAAACTCAATCGACGGTCAAAACTACTATAACATCGGATGATTAGTTCACTAAGGAGCTGCAATAGTGGGAGATGGACAAACTATGGGCTCCGCAGCCAACTGAAAACATCAGTGATCGAAGGTTCAGATAACTAACTAGTAATGTGTTGGGAAAAACCCTCATTGGCGGGAAATATACTAAGCATCGGGTGGAAACAAAATTTTCATCGATGGGTGGAAACACTATGAGTCGGATGGTTAGTGCACTAAGGAGCCACAATGATGAAATTCATACGGACTACGGCTTCTGTGACAATAGGACATCATCAACGATTGGAAGAATGGGGAACTAGCTAGAAATGCATCGATAGATAAATCAACTAAACATCAGAAAGATAGTGCGAAGGACCGCCGCAACGACAGATGCAAAACTAAGTACAGACCCCGCAAATCATGAAAACATCGGCAATCAGAACAGCTAAAGACTACAAAACAATAGTCTTGTTCATAGCCGTAATGGTGGACAGCAAACAGACTACGGGTCTCGCGAGACTATAAAGTCAATCAGTGTCAGAGACCTTTAACGCTAAGTGTCAGGGCTATAGTATTTAACATCTCCACAGTGTCAATGATTAGAAACACTAACATCAGGCAGATAGTTGACAAAGAAACCACAACGATGGAGGTGATATGGACTAAGGGTTCTGCGACAATAGAAAATCATTGGTAATCGGAAGAACTAAGGACTAGAGGTCGACATCGACAAGTGGAACCATAATGCATCGGCAGAATAGTTCGTTGGAAAACCGCAACGGCGGAAGTCATACAGACTATGGGTTCTACGACCAACTCAAAACATCAGCGATTGGAGATGCTAATTACTCCATAGTGTTAGTGAGACAAACAACAAGGACTCCAAAATGGCGGTGTCATTAAATACTAAAACTCTGACCGCTTGTCAAAAATATTTCGATAGCGAAAACTTCAAATCATCGAAAAACAAAAAACAACGAAATCGACAAGGACAAAGACTATTCATCAGAACATTCTTTCTTTACCTTCCACAATGGCGGCTGTATAGAGAACTACTACCCGATTCACTATTAAAATGACTTCCGACAACGAAAAAATCATCGAAAACAAATCAAAGTGAAGCGTTCAAATAAAACCAAGAATCTGTGGTTTCCATGGTGTCAGCCAAGAATAATGATAGTATTAGATCATTCGATCCCTGAAAAAGTGACAAAAAATAATTGACAGGGCTTCTGACAATCAACTTCTCAAGCGGAGAAAAATGGACTGCCAGGAAAGGTTTAAAACAAACTTAGGCTACATAAAATCAAAAGGAGGGTCCAAAATTTTAGAAGTTTGGGAAATGGGTTGCAGCTGAAACACAGTCTAATGCAAATCTCAAATTCATGAAGTGAGAACAAAACAAATACATCGCCAATGGAAAAGATGTAGGGCAGTTCTAATGCTTTGCTCCATATCATCATTGGTAGTATATTTCATTTTACACCAACTTTTGCCTAACTCAGCTTTGGTCAACAAAATAAACTTGAAAGGCATCAGCAAATTAGGGCATTCCATTCTTGTAATTAGGGAAAACATCAAACTACCAACAAGGGTGATGTCATTCATGAGGTGTCCCTAGCTTTCAAGATCATCAGAAATGTAGAATATTGAATATATTATGGTAAATTGTTGCAATCACACTTAAAAATCCTCGTATAAACTTCCTTGCATTGTTGCAACAACTCATAATTTTGTTGTGAAACATGAACTTGAATCTAAATTTAGAATTCATATCCAATTAACTGCTTAGAATGCCTGAACAGTCCACCATCTCCATGTATTGTATCTTCAAGGAAAAGAAACAAATGTTAATATACTTTATAGATGATCTTTGCCATGACCATGAATTAAAATGGTTTTTAAATTTATTAAAAAAAGGAATCAATGACATTGCCTGTGAACTAAGTTATAAAAATCACAATCCAATTTAAGAAAAAAATGTGCATAATAACTACTAAATAGTAGCAAACAGCATATCAAGAATGCAAATCCTATATGAAACAGCCTTCCTTAGAGACATTCAGAGTTCGAATGTGTTAGAACCTATTTTTGTTTTCTATCTTTTAATACTTTTGTTTATGTTTTGAAGTTTGGTTTTACTCTTTATTCCTAGAAAATTTTGTTGATTGGGATAGTTTGAATTTTTCCCTTTAGCTTTTATGTTATTTGATTTCTTAGTTTATTTTTACAAGTTTTGGTTTGATTTCATGATGAAAGGGCTTATATAAGGCTTATATGGATTAAAAATTATGAAAAATAGCATAAAAGTTTAATTGAGACTCCTAAACCAAGTTTAAACCCTTATCATTAGCATGATTTTTGAAAATCATTAACCTAAATTTCCTTGTAGTGCAAGCCAGAAAAATTTACACAGAAGCGCTACAAGAAAGTCGGGCAAAGTTAAAAATCCTCTTTCAATGTTGCAGAGGCATAGTTCTTTAAATCGTCGATGAGATAGTTCATAACGCTTCCGGTCATCGATCGTGAAGCCAATGGTCTAAAGTGCCGCGCAAGTTTAAAATATTTTTTCAACGTTGCAGAGATTCAATGGTCTAATGTGTTGGTAGCACAATGGTTTAATGTACCGACACTATGGAAGCAAAATGGTTTAAGGCGCCGATGAGATAGTTGATAAAGTTTTCGACTGTGGAAGCTTAGTTATTTAAAGTGCTGATGAGATAGTTGATAGAGCTTTCGATCGCTGATCATGAAGCTAGTTCTCTAAAGTGCCGACACTACGGCAGCAACTGGTCTAAAGCACTGACGAAGTAGTTGATAAAGCTTTTGATCGTCGATCACGAAGCCTATGGTCAAAATGCCGTGGAAGTTTAAAATCATCTTTCAACGTTGTGGAAAGCTAATGGTCTAAAGTCATTTTTTAAACGTTGCAGAGATTTAGTTCTTTAAAATTTTGACACTACAGTAGCATAGTGGCTTGAAGTTCAGATGCATTAGAGATTATTGCCCCCGATCACTGACAAGTTAGAAATGGGAAGTGCTGATTCATTCAATCTTGAACCTCCGATCGCCGATGCTAAGAAGGATTAATTGTTAATAATGGGAGATGTTGTTATCGTGGGAACATTCAAATTATAATCACTTTTACAAGTGGAATATAATCATCAGAGTGAATCATGGAGGCTTCTTGCAGAGCTGATGAAATAATGATGGAAGATCATAATAAAACAAAGGTGTTTCAAATCACGTTTTTCCCTGAAGTGCACAAAGAAAAGGTGGATATTGTGGCGGAAAATTAGTTCTTAGAAAGTGGAATTTTGAATTAGCGCAAAAGTTAGGGTTTTTAGGAGCATTTGTCTGGAGTGCTCAAAACGGTCAAAGAAGATTGTATGCATGTAGTTCGATGCCTGATAGACAGAGAATCAGTCTGCAGCTAAAGACTTGTAAAGTTAGTTAAGAAAGTCAGTTATTAGTTAAGTTTGGAAAGTCATTTTATTTTTGTATAATGATAGTTTATATTAAACTATTCGATAGATAGCCTAAAAGTAGTTAGGGTTTAGTTATTCAACTGATTTTGAAGGAAGAGGATAAATGTAGGTTTGAGAGAGGACAATGGGTTTGATTTTTGTTGCAAGGGGAGGCTATTAGGCTGGTTTATGAGCTAAGTAAAAGACTCTTATGTGTTTTTTATGATTGAACTATGAAATATATTCACTATATTCCCTTCAGATTATTGACTCATTTCATTTTTAATTTGTGTTAATTACTTAGTTGGTATATTCATTTCTTGTTTAATGTTTTTATGCTTGAAATGCTTGCTAACTATGGGTAAAACTCAGTATTGTATTTACTCTATTGGATTATGGTTTATATGTTATGCATATCAGTCATTTAAATACTCATGATTTAGTGTTTGCTTTGGTTTTATGAATGTTTCCCTCTTGTCTTCAAAGCGTTCAACCAAAACCCTAAAAAAACCTATTTTATTTTATTGTGATTTTTGAGATTGTGTTGGCTTGTTCTTTTGTAGTCTGAGAACAATTTCTGGCACTAACAGAATGTCAATGGAGAAATTCAAAGGGATAAATCCATAAGGAGAGAGGCTCTACATGAAACTGCTCAAGGACACGGAAGCTACTAGAGAGGAGGCATCAAATTATAGCCTTCAAGAACATTTGTTGCAAATAGATAAAACCAAGATAGAATCATTGGTTTGCTAAATATTCAATAAGATCGAATGGATTCTTAAATAAGGTCAACCAAAAATGAGGAACAACTCATGATCACTCAGAATGGCATCTTCAGGAGCAGTACAACTATCACCAATGTAAAGGGAAAACAGAACCACACATTATCAAGGATGTATATTGAAGATACAGAGTACCACACATTTTTTGCATTATCCCTGATTGTGATATTATTTTGTTGTAGAAATGATCATCCACTATGAAATATTGAAACTCTCCATTTCTATAATCCAAATAATGATAATGAAATAGGAGCATAAATATGGTTTGTTGTTGAGTTTTGCAATAAGGTAGGAAATCCCTTTCACTATATTTTCTTCATGAGGATTGGAATTAAGACTCAAAAAGACATTCTAGATGGGTGGCACCACGGTGGATGGATTGCGAAGATCATTTGTTGGGATTTGCTAGTAGTTTTGATGTTTTTCCTTCCCAATTCTGTCATTAGTGTTTATGGTAAGTTCTTTCATTGGTGAAGTTCCAATACCATTTAGAATGAACTTTAGTTCCATCATTGTGATTGATTTATGCGTTCTGCATCAACAGATGTTGATTTTATTGAGCAGATGAGAGATGGTATAACTATTGTTGTATTTTCAATATGTTTATGCAATATTGATGATGTTTAAAGCTAACATATGTAACTCGGTCAATGACAGAGAAGCTTTCTAGTTTTGGTGGGTAAGATTTCAGATGTTCTTCTAATATCAAAGTTTATAAGCAAATGGGTAAAAGCATGGTAATGTGTCTCACTTTTTCCCATTTTGCGGTGATGAAATTTATGAACTAAATGTATTTGTTTAGAAATGTACAAATCCATCAAGAATTAGATAATGGTGTAATGAAACAAAAGTTTTCATTATAAATGATATTTTATATGGTATTTTTTTTAAATTAAAAAAATTATTGTTATCTTATTTAATTCATATTATTTAGAGCGCATTTATTATTATTTCAGGCATCTCATAAGTACTCACAAAACTGCGACCCCCCATATCTACCTTCATTTACTTTTTTAATTCCAATTTTTTTGCACAAGTTTATTATAGACACTTTTAAGATTGTTGTACTTAGTTTTTAATTTTAGTTTATGATATATTTTAAGTATTATTAAATTATCAATATAAGTAATAAGTTTTATGTGTATATAAAATCGCGACCTAAAAAACTATCATTTTAAGACATCAAAATCAATAATTTTTCATATGAATATGGAAATAATATACAAGTGATTGTTAAAATTATTTTTTAAAATTTTTTAAATCACATTTTTTATTTTTTATAATAAATATTTTAAATAAATTTATAAAAACAGAAAAAAATTTCTTTCCACAAAGTGAGACACATTACCATGCTTTTACCCTTATCATATTTGGTGTTTTTGTATTTTGAACAATTGCTCCTCTCAAAGGCCTCTTTAAAGGGCATTTTTTGTGATTTTATAACTCTGTAATTTTGGATATATATTAATATAATTGTCCATGAAGTTTTTGCAGGACAACATTCGAGAGACAAAGACAACATTCATATGTTTTTGAGTTGATATCAGCTCATGGACAAAAAGAGTCAAACATTTTTTACAAATATAAGAAAATCAAGCAAAGGAATGGGCTTATCAAAAGTAACACCTACACCCAATTCTGGAAGCAGCGGAAGCTTCTAGCCACAGAGGATTCACAAGCAAAAGAGGTGGCTGAAACTGAAGGTCACAGAGAGGATATTCTGAAACTTATAATGGAACATAACGCACAGATAAGAGAGATGGAAGAAGAAATGGATAAATTGATAAAGGAGAAAGAACAATCTGCAGATGGCCATTATCCCTTTGGAGACTCTCCCTCTGACAGGAGATCAGAAAATTGCAAGAGGAAGCTAAAAACAACCAAGAACTGAAGTCTATATGTGGAATATTTTAGAAATTCCCAGGCATGGATTGAATGTTTGATCAATATTTGACATGCTATTGTTCTTATTTTTCACTCTCATTTATAAGATATCAACAATAAGCATTGTCCCCAACTTCTCTATTTTCATTCAAGGAATGCATTAGCCCATCGCAAACTACAATACAATATACTATGGAATTTTAGATGGACAGAATTATAAATTGTCAATAGGAATAACTATAGAGACAATACAATATCCACTTTCATGAGATGTAAGATTATTGCCCTTATGCTTAAGAGTATGTTGTGGACATATACAGAAAAAATGCCACGTCCAGAAAAGAGAATACTCCTCCGGATACTATAATGCAAATGACAATTTTTCAATAAAACAGAGTTTTCCAAGAATTTGCTTTTTTATCTTTGAGATAACCCTCCATCACATGCTTTTGTTGTTGTAGGTGTTGCTGTTATTCATCAATATCATCTTGTAGTGTGTGGGAAATCCTTTTTGGTTTATTTTGAAGTAACCATTTCATGATCATTGCACTACCTCAATGCTATAATCCAGGGGTGCTTGAAGCAAAATGCTAGATTTTCACATCTGAGAATGCTCCATTCACTTTCAGCCATATCATAAATTATGGAACTATCTGTGGAAATCTCTATGTCTCATAGATTTAAATCCTTCCCATAGGGGATTCTATGGAGCTGAAGATGATGCTTCTCCTCTTGTGCTAAAGAAACCTGGCATATAGATAGACATGACAACACCAATATGTTAACAACATCCATGATTGTTGCCCCTCTGCAAAGGTGTCTACATGGATAATTCAACAACACGGCGAAGAAAGAAAAACAACAACTGCTAAAGTAGGGCACATGCCAAACCTTGGAAACTACCAATGGGTGTGCTCCCATTACACCAGTCATGCTGCCTGGATGGAAGATCCCTGGGAGAAGCACCTGTGCATGTGATGTAATATCATCAAGGCAGTATTGTGACGTGGAACACTAGTCACTTGAAAACCTAAAATCCATTACATAAGGAGTCCCGTGAATCATACCTGGGCTTGTAGTTAGACCCGACTGGTGCTGCCTTGTTCTATGTCTCTGCCTTAGAGCAACAACGGCAGACTATTGCCCCTCTGCAAGCATCCGTACCGCATGTCAACACATGTGTATGCATGGATACATCAACAACATGGAGAATCAAGAAAAAACAAAAATTGCTAAAGTAGGGCACTCGCCAAACCTTGGAAACTGCCAATGGGTGTGCTCCCAATAAACCAGTCGTGCTGCTCGGATAGAAGATCCCTGGGAGAAGCACCTGTGCATGTGATGTAATATCGTCAAGGTAGTATTGTGACACAAAAAACTAGTCACTTGAACACCTGAAATTAATTGCATAAGGAGTCCCGTGAAGTGTGCCTGGGCTTGCAGTTAGACCCGATTGGTGTTTCCTTGTTCTATGTCTCTGCCTTGGAGAAACCATGGCAAACTGGTGCCCCTCTACAAGCATCCATACTGCACATCAACACACGTGTATGCATGGATAAATCAACAACATGGGAGAGAAAGAAAAAACAACAACTGCTAAATTAGGGCACGTGCCAAACCTTGGAAACTGCCAATGGGTTTGCTCCCAATCAACCAGTCATGCTACCTGGACAGAAGATCCCTTGGAGAAGTACATGTTCATGTGATGTAATATCGTCAGGGCAGTATTGTGATGTATAACACTAGGCACCTAAACACCTAAAATCCATTGCATAAGGAGTCTTGTGAAGCATAGTTGGGCTTGTAGTTAGACCCAGTTGGTGCTGCCTTGGTCTATGTCTTTGCCTTGGAGCAACCGTGGCAGATTGCTACCCCTCTGCAAGCATTTGTACCACATATCAACACACGTGTATGAATGGATACATCAAGAAAATGGAGAAGAAAGTAAAAACAACAACTGCTAAAGTAGGGCACGTGCCAAACCTTGGAAACTACCAATGGGTGTTCTCCCAATCAACCAGTCATACTACCTAGACAGAATATCCCTGGGAGAAGAATTTGTCCATGTGGTGTAATATTGTCAGGGAAATATTGTGATGAAAAACTCTAGTCACCTGAACACCCAAAATCCATTACATAAGGAGTCCCGTGAAGCGTACCTAGGCTTGCAGTTAGACCCTGCTAGCGCTACCTTGGTCTATGTCTCTGCCTTGGAGAAAATACGCCAGACTGCTACCCCTCTGCAAGCATCCATACTGCACGTCAACACATGTGTATGCAAGAAAAAACAACAACTCCTAAAGTAGGGGACGCGCCAAACCTTGGAAACTGCCAATGGGTGTGCTCCCAATCAACCAATCCTGTTGCTCGGATGAAATATCCCTGGGAGAAGCACCTATACATGTGATGTAACATCATCAGGGTAGTATTGTGACGTAGAACACTAGTCACCTGAGCACCTAAAATCCATTGCATAAGGATTCCTATGAAGCATACCTGGGCTTGCAGTTAGACCTAGTTGGTGCTGCCTTGGTCTATGTCTCTGCCTTGGAGCAACTGTGGCAGATTTCTTCCCCTCTACAAGCATCCGTACCGCATGTCAACACACGTGTATGCATGGATACATCAACAACATGGAGAAGAAAGCAAAAACAACAACTACTAAAGTAGGGCATGCGCCAAACCTGGGAAACTGGTAATGGATGTGCTCCCAATCAACCAGTCCTGCTCCCCGGACTGAATATCCCTGGGAGAAGCACTTTTGCATGTGAATATAATATCGTTAGGGAAGTATTGTGATGCAGAACACTAGTCACCTAAACACTTGAAATCCATTGCATAAGGAGTCTCGTGAAGTGTACCTAGTCTTGCAGTTAGAACTGGCTACTACTGCCTTCATCTATGTCTCTGCCTTGGAGCAACACCAGTAGACTGCTGCCCCTATGCAAGCATCCGCACGGCATGTCAACACATGTGTATGCATGGATACATCAACAACATGATGAAGAAACCAAAAAAAACACATAGATATTTTCAATAATTTCAACTGACCTGAGACAATTGATGGTGCAATGTTGGAGCGAGGACGACCCCTCTTGTTGAGATTTGAAACTAGAAAGGATCATATTCAGATGCGTGGATATTCAAATCAATTTCCAAGACACTACTTTTCTTGATTCTTTTGCCTTTCTTTTTTGGGCTAAGGAAGCTTGTCTTCCTCTTCAAATATGACTCGAAAGCACCCAAGCTAGTGGTGAGGTCAAAGTCCATAATATGAAGAGTGTTGGCCTCATCCAATAATTTTTTAACTAGACCAACCAACTTCTCGATCTTTCTCAATGTACTAGGAGGATTGTTTCTAAGCAGGTCTAGGTATCCAAATAATTCATCCCTAGCTAATTGAAGTCCCTCAACATCTGGATTAATAGTATCAGTGGCTGTAAACATTATATCACCATCTACATGTAAGTTTGGTGCCTCTATCTCATGAGGGGTATCGAATGAATCATGCATTGCATCATGATCTAGTACTGGGATTGAATCTCCTAATGTGAAATACAACCAATATACCTTTATAGCATGCTTGCACATGTTTCCATGAATAGACCATGGGAAATCACACACTATAAAATTTGCACGATACCAGGTGACAAGGTATTTCTTATGAGGATTTGTTTGATTCCTCACCCAATAGGCATGAGATATGCTCTCATGAGGGCAACAATCACTGTCCAGGATTCTTTTTCCTCTTTCCATTGAAGATTCAAGCTGCTTCTCTTTCCTGTAGTTGTTCAAGTATCCTTCTTCTCTCAGAATTTATTTGAACGGATACATAGGTTCAACATTTGTCAATAGCACATATAATAACCAATCCATTCGATGAGCACATTTTTTCCATCGATCAGAGAGAAATTTGGTCTTCAACTAACAATGGTAGGACTCTACAACATTGTTAGTCTCTTGATTTGCATGCAGAAAATCACGACAGCCTTTCACCCACATCCCTGAAAGTTAAAAAATCAAGTCAGCAGAAATATATGGTAATCATGACACACTTAAGAAAAAACACAAGAAAGAGTCGCCTGCACTTACGAAACTTATCACCGGAAACCCAATTCTTGTCGAGATTGTCCAGGAATTTCCCCTCATCAACAAATTCATTCAAAAATCCTTGTTTTGTAGTAGTCACATCATCATTGGAACAATACTTCATAATATAACCTAACTTACTGAACATTTCACTTGCCATGTATGGACTAGTGGCCAACTTATTGACATTTTTTATCCATGCCCTTCGTACATGCCAAACACACAATATAACTTCGCACTGTGTCACCCTTTCGCAATGTTCGATGGGTTAAAGTGACACGTTTTCATAAAAAAGATAAGTTAAAATGAATATTAATGATATTGAATATACCTCAATGCAGCTATCTCAGCCAATGCATCATCAACCATGAAGGCATTGGGTTTCCAATCAGGACAGAGCTAGTAACACCTATTCATAAGCTACTCCAACCAAAGTGCAATATCTTTAGTTGTGCATCAAACGCAACTAGTGTGTAAAGATGGTACTTCCATACTCAAACAAGATAGGAAGTGAAAAACGTTTTTTATTAAATAAATTGAATGGCTTAATATTGGATAATCATATTAAAAAAACACGGACAACACACATACCCCGTATTTATTAGTACTAAATGTTGAGTCCATGGCTATTAAGTTGCTGTGACATAGCCTGACCATTGTCTCCAACATCCATTTCATTTGGATTCCAATTATGAAAGGCACACCTGCATCATTGGGCTTTTGGGAGAATAAAAAATCCTCTTTATGTTTTTGGTACCAAATAGAAACACTCATCTCATCCTTTTTGTGGAGTTGATAGTTTCCTTTGCTCGACTGACAGCAGATGCTTGCAACATCCTTTTCGCTCAAGAAGAAATCCATATCCCGAGCTGTCGCATCCAAGTTAACATGTTTCTTTATGTGTATTTTGCAAACTGAGTAAACTTACACCTCCAAAAGAAAGCAACTTTTGACACACGAGACTATGTCCCTTAAGAGCTTAGGCTTATGCAAAGACCTGGCCTCTCCTGAAGCTTCATGCAAACCATGACAAGGCCATCCTTGTTTGTCTTCATGCTCATATAGATTATATGCCAATATCACAGCCTCAAGATTTTGAACCATAACCTTAACTATAAAATGGCATTGGCAACCCCTCTTCTTGGCAAACAAGGCCCTATGTTTAGCTGGTTGTTCTCTTTTCTCCTCCGGACCATAACAACATGCATAACTACATAAAAAAAAATCCAGTTTCAGTAAAGACAACAAATTATAAATGGGATATCATTAACTAGATATAAATAATACATTTTTGAGATAATTACACTTCATAACTCAATGAAGCAGTATCATTTTTCCCTAATTCTTTCTTTTTCCATTGGATGAAACCACGTGGAGCATAGGGGTTCATTTCTTCCCCCCTTAATGAAGTCGGATACTCTATGGGATAGGATTTTCGAAACACAATCAAAACATCCATTTGATCGAGCAATTTCATACCGAATAATATCTTTGGAGGAAAAGGTGAGCATGTGTTTAGGGTCTTGCATTTCAAGCTACATGATAGCCTGCCATTTTCCTTTCTTGCCCATTTTGAATAAATTCCTACAAACAATGTGCAAACACATTACTGAAAATAAAACAAAAACCTAGTTATATTTAAATACATGCTTGCAATTTATACGACATGGAAGGCTCCATGAACCATTCTTTACAATGAACTTAATAGATGCCCTAAGAAGCAAGAAGCATAGCAAATCCCACATGGGTTAAGTGGTGTTTCAACACAACCTAACCCTAGTAGAGGTGCATGCGTCATAAATAATGAATGAAATGATATTACTAGATCCAAATCAAACATTCTCCTCAAGGATTTGTATAAGGGAAAGTTCACAGAGCTTAGTGGTTGTATTAAGATATAATTAATAGAAGCTTGGTTAATTAATGTCCATAAGTGTTTTGGGTTCAAATATCACTATTAATCATTAGGCTTGTTTGATAATTTTCCATCTTAAGCAAAGTGTCACACTATGGTCAGATAAAGTAGAAAGAAATATAACGGATTTTGCATATGTAGTTGCATGGGAATTGTTTAGGGAGAAATTCTATTGAAATACCTGTCATATTACTATATATCGCCATAGATAGGCAGATGCAATCCACTTCTTGACTTGGGGCAAGCTCACAATGGGAAAGTATTAGGTGAAGGGTGTTATAATATTATACATTAGGGGATCACCTAATACCAACTTGGTTTAATGTACTAATCATGTGTGTTTCCAATTGCTTTTAACCTTTAATAATCCATTGAACACATTTATATTATCCATAGATGATTCAACAACCTAGCTATCTATATATTAGAAAGCTTGGTTTGTGTCTTTTCACCTAATTGGTCCATGATCATGGAGGTTCATTTGTCCAAATCCCATGAGATGATAAAGTGACAGTGTACTAGATCACATTCTAGGACTGTCACAATATTTTTAACTACAAGCAACAGAACAGTGTAAGGATCCCCAAAACAAACATAATGACGTGTCTGTCCTTGGCCATAATGGAATTTATTCTTCGATAGACATTAAACTTTCCATTATTTGAACTTAACACTATTTTTTCCTAACATAAACTCCCCATTTTTAGCTAGAATGGGGTCAATCTCTTGGGACATGTTGCTCTTGGGATTCCTAGGTAGAGCCATACATAATGCACTGTGAATTGAACCTAGATCAGCAGTGGTAAGCTTCTGCAGGTTTATGGACCACATCCCGACCAACAAATTTAAATGGAAAGCCTAGAGGAAAACATGGCTCAGGCTTCGATCCTAATATGTGCACGAGTCATGACCTCCAAGTGCCATTAGCTCAAACCCATAAGTTTAATCTTCACAGACAAAATGCTATCTTCCTGCCAATATTAAATAAAATATTTTTGTGCCCTACTGGAGCTTGCAGCTTTCCACTATTAAGGACTTGGGTGAACTTCCATCCTAAGGAGGAAGGGATGAGTACTCAAAGTGGGTCTTGGTGCTTCAATAAGCACTCCATTACTTATTGTAGGGGGGGTTACATATTACAATTGCAGCGATACTATGGGAACTTGGAAGGCAAGATAACAGGGATTAAGTTTTATAGATCTAAATACCCAACATAAATTCCTTCAGTTAAAGAAAGTTTGAATAGCTTAGCTAGTAGCAGGTCAATTGTTGCATTAATCCTAACCTTCTTTCCAACTATTTTCATAGAACCAACAAAAAACATGTATTTATGCAGAGATCTCACCGCTGATCTGTCCTTGGGCATAACAAAACCTGTTATTTGGATGGCATTGTCACTTTCAATATTGTGTGGTTAGACTTGAAAAACAAGTCCATTCTAATTATTTGTTGGTGAAGTACTTTACCAAGTCCAATCCTATCTCCTCTCAAGCTATGAGGGTTGGTTTGGTTTGGTAAACTAGCCATTGTCCAGGGAGCCCTTAAGATCTTCCTGCATATTATGGAGAATACAGATTTCAAAACAAAGGTAATTTGATTTATCTATTACAATAGTAAGACAATGTAATCTTAGTTAAATCATAAAAAAGGGTTTAGTATTCAAAGGGAAAATTAAATTTCTTTTGAAATGTATTCCATGACCAATCAGTTGTAGATACATGTCAATTCGAAACAAAAGAAACTCAAACCGATTATATTTGTGGGTCATTCCTTGGTAGGGGAAGTTTCAACCTTGGTCACACTATGGGTATTGGAAAAGAGACTAAAGCAAAGTTCTCCTTTGCGTATCACATTAAAGCATAGCTCTCCATTTTGTGTCACATTTGGTTGCCCTTTAGTGCGAGATAAAAGACTTGTTGAAGCGGTTGGCCATGAGAACTGGGGAGGAAACTTTTGTCACATGGTTTCCAAACATGATACTATACCACGAATGCTTCTTGTACCCTTGGAGTCAATTGCTAAGCCCTTGATTGCTATTTTTCCATATTGGCAGGGCATACATGTACCTGATGCTTTTATTCAAAATGCTTGTAGGACAATTCTTAATAATGTCCTTGATTCTCTAATGGATTCAGATGAGGCTGTCAAGAGAAGCCCTTACATGCCTTTTGGCACTTATATGTTTTTCTCAATCAATGGTGCCACTTGCATTGAAAACTTTGAGACAATTTTAAATATGCTTCATTGGACAATGGAAAGCTAGGAAAATTCTTCGGATGAGATTGTACATGTTCTATTTTGAAGGATGTCATATGAAAGTCCACAAAAGGGACAAGACTGATGAATTCCAATTCAGAATGCTCTTACGAGATGGGAATCTCATTGCAGTGAGAAGCTATTTGTGTTGGAGTTTAGGTAATATGGAAAGCGGTGCACTGGCCTCCTGCTCAGAACATTAATGAATCCATTTTGCAGGTTGTGCTGGTTTGTCTTGCTCATATGGACAGGGTAAGCACCATCTTTAACTAGTTAATTTCACCTTCTCGGAGTGATCGACAAGGATTTTTGGCTTTGCTCCTGCCTTGCCCTACAAGATATGGACTAGAATTGTAACCTATAACATATTGAAATTGAGATATGGACTAGAATTGAGTTTGCATAATTGTAAGGCATTGAAATTAGTGGACTTGTAACCTGTTGATTTTTATGGCTGAGTTTGCAGACTTTATAATGACCAGTGAATGCAAACAACACCTCCAGCACATTGAGAAGTCACGTAGAAGGAACCAGTGGAGATGTGCTATGGTGACCGGTGAATGAAATAGAGCATAGGACAATTCCTGGGATCATTTGAATTGTGTATGGAGTGTGGTTTGTGGCACCCATCAATGCATGGGAGTACATCGAGAAGGCAGGATGGGATGGAGGCAATGAAGACGGAAGGCGGGGGTCAACCTTAATGATGACGAGGTGGAACAGACGGCGATGGGCTGGAATGGACTGGTAGGAACAGAGAGGAGGGATCACCGACGGTGGTCAGAGTGTCGGCACAACGATTTCCGCCAGGAAAAATTGTCGCGTTGGTAGCCTACTTCTTTTTTATTCATGGGAACAGGATTAGAAATCCTACTGGTGTATGCAATGGGGTAGATGAAGCCAGCAGTGCGCAGCTTCTCTATCTCAGCTTTGATCGTGGACACTTTGGATGGATGGATTGGTCATTTCTTTTGGCATATGGGTGCCACATCAGGCCATGTGTCGATGTGGTGTTCCACGATGGATGGATCCAAGCTAGGAATTTATGTGTAAGAGCAGGCGAAGATGTCATGGAATTCTTGGAAGAGAGCTTTGTAGGCAGCGGCCTCTTCTGGGGAGCAAGATGCCCCCAACATGATTTCTTCAACAATCTCAGAATTGGTTGAGATGTTGATTTTGATGGTGGGTGAAATGTTGGCCATGTTACCTTCTTCATAGGCATCTAGTGCCTGGATGGGGTTCTTGAACCAGTCGACCTTCCCATGGATGAAATCTTTGGTCTCCATGGAAAACTGGTCAGACTGCGACACATGTTCTTTAGGGAGGAAGAATGAGTGAAGGTGCATGTTGTCCCATGGGTATTCCGAGGTGGTCAGAGCTTCAATATCTCCTCATCGTTGTGGAAGCAATGAAGAGACAGGTTTGATGGAATTTTGTTGGAGGAGGAGATGAGTGGGTCAATGGAACTGGACATCATGTAAATGGACATGGTGTCTGAAGAAGGAGGTGGGGGGTGAACTTCTTCGATCAAGGTGATTTCAGACTTAAGGGAATGTTGACGGAGGTCAAGTACAGCCATTCAAAATTTGGGCAAGTCTTGGCAATGGTGAGAGTAATGTCCATACAAACCGCAAAGGGCACAAGCATGGCTTTTTCTCAATGCTTTGTTTCTTGCTACTAGTGCACTTGGAAGCTCAACCATGGGGAGGTTTTTGTTTGTATCCATGGCATCCAAATGCGCGTGGATCATTGAGATATTAGGGTAGTTCAGAGTTGGATGGCCTTATTGTTCACAGATGGTGCAAGGTGGGATCTGCCAAGGTTATGTAGTAGCTTTGGAATTCTTTCCTCTAGCCCTTTTCGAGTGGGGCGGTGCGGGTGTGGGTGCGGTGGTTGGCTTTTGCATGCCAGTTGGAGGGTGAGACTCAATTGCAATGGGTTGCACCATGGTTAAAAAAACCTAGGGCATTGGTGGTTGAGACAGCGGATCAAGATACCAAACCAAAATTCCTAATGTAAAGTTGGGTAGGCTTAAGGTGGCCATTACTGGCTTGCTCATGACACCAAGTGGGGGAAAGAGGAAGGAAATCGTATGGACTGGAGATGAGCCCAGATAACTCCCTGATGGTTTTATGTGGGGGTGAGGTAGTTGTTGCAGCTGCGTGTAATGTTGTGGTTATGGATGATGTTGTGGCTGTTGTTGGTGTTGTAGCTGTGGATGGTGTTGTGGTTGGGGTTGGGGCTGCAGATGTGCTTGTTGTTTAGCTGCAGTGGTGCTAGATGAGACCATGCACAATTCTACAGTCTCGACTCTCAATTTGTGTCGGTGGTGGTGATACTAAGGGGAACGGAGCCGTCATGGTGGTATCGGAAAACAACCTAGGTCCCACATTCAACAATGGGGAGGTCAGTGTGTTTTCAAGCATGGTGTTGATTGTAGGGATGACATTGGTATGTGTGGTCATCCCTTATAGCTCAATGGTGGTGATGGTAGGGATGAATTTGGTGGGTACCGTTAACCCTTGTGGATCATGATAAGTAAGTTAATCAACCGTCACAATATTCCCTTCGTGGGGGAACATCATGAGACAGAAGACAGTTGATGTGACTGCTCTCATGGCATACATATAACTTCTCCCGAGGAGAAGGTTATTGTTAAGTTGGGCATTGACAACCTTTATGTCAATCAAAACTGTCTTCCCAACTAATGTGATGGGGACATGGAGGAGGATTCCTTGGGCTTTAGTGGGATGGCCATCATAATCCCACAGAGTTGTGGAAGATGGTTGCAGAATTGGGGATCCTAGTTTCTGCCAAACCAGGGTGGACATAACGCACATGGATTCCCCCTCATCCACTATGCACCTATGCATGACCAAATTCTGGATAGACACCGGGATTTGGAAGGCAATGGTGGATGGAATGCATGGTTCTCCATTCTCCGTGTCGAATGTGATCAACTTAGAGTCGGAGGGGTCTACGGCCCCAAGGGTGGCTAGTAATGATTTTCACTGCATTGGGCACATTTTGAGTACCTCGAGAGTGGACATGGCCATTGGTGTTTGGGCCAAGTCATCCACAATGCTATAGCTGACAGCAGCTCTCGCTGTGGCGTTGTTGGCCACTCGAAATATGGGGGGGCGAGGGAAAGGGGGTAACTAAAGAGGTGCATTGACCAATTTGGATGTAGAGTCCGCTGATGTTTTAGCAGGTTCAGTGGTGGTACCGTATTGATTCCGTTTTGTTTTTAGGTTAACCTCTTCAGTCGTCATGGCCAGCAGGTGGTGGACACCTATTTCTGGTAGCAATTTTTGAAGAACCATAGGAGGAGGTCCTTGTAGTGCTGGGTTGGGTTGGGCTTCGTTTGTCACGTTGGTAGCCTGTTGGACCTCATTTTGAATGGCCTGCTTAGCTCAACCGATTAAAGGACACTCAAATGTGTAGTGCTCGTAGACCTCACATGGCGTGCACGGTTGGTTTGTGCGCAATCGAGAATTGCATCTTGGTGCATTTGGTCATGGTGGGTTTTGGGTAGGTCAGTTTGTTGTGGCATTGTTGGGAGGGTTTGGTTGTTGACCACCTCCCTGTTGTTGGTTATTGGCTTGGTTCTGGGGATGATTATTTCTAGCTTACCCTTGTTGATTGTTGGGGGCAGGATGGTTGGGATGGTTTTTTGTGCAGACACTTGTCCCAACGGAGAGGGTGGAGTGGGGGCGAGGTCTTGACGTAGTTGCACTAGTGGTGCCTAGTAGATTTATGGGGGAGGTGGTGCCACAAATGTGGTCGTTTGCCCCATGTACTACTATGTTGGCCAAGCCATGGCTTGAGCCTGATGTAGTGGTGCAGGTTGTCCGTAGGAAGTTGTTTCTCCAGACTGGGGACATCATTCTTGCATTGTCTAAAGTTTGGTTCTGGTAAGAAACACTAGCAGTATTACCTGGTTTTGGTGGAACTACAGGTGGTGTCAGATGGTGTTGTGGTTGTTGGGAGACCGATCCTATGATTCCATCTGCAGCATGGGATTCCCTTGGTGCATCCCAGTAGGATGTACCTGGATAGGGAGCGTCTGGAATGATGATATATAGGTATCTAGACTAAGCGTAGATAAGGTCAAACTGTTGGGATTTTAGTATGGCCTCCTCTTTGGATTGGGGACGTTCGGATCCGACGTCCTTCGCTATGGGTGGGAGTAAGGTCTTAAGAAACCAATCCAAGAAGATCCTGTCGTCAAGTTGGATTTTACATAAACTACGACGTCGTCGCCACTCATGGATGTGGTTGTTTATATGTGGTAGTGCTCTAATGGGAGGATAACAGGATCTCAACCCCTTCGTCATATCTGATAGGGAGTTAGAAATAATGTAGGAACATGAAAGCTAAAGAGTTGAAATATGGTTACTTGGCTTGCGGGAGCTCAATGTACCATTTGGTTGCAACACCTATAAGGGTGTGTTGGAATGGCCTCAGTCTGATGGAATCATCTATAATGATGTTTGATGAACACCATAGATGGAATTTCTTGATGTGATTTTCAGGAAATTCCCCTGCCTTGCCTTTAAACATGGGAATGTCTAATGGTAGCTTGGTTGGCATGGGTGGCTAGAAAGCTTGGTGACGGATGGGGTCATTTGTTAACCGATCCAAATTAGGCAGGTTAAGATGAGCCATGAAAGGCAGGTTTGACCGTAGTTTGATGTGGGATGGGGCAGCGATAGTGGTGGGGTTTGCAGGTGCATAGTGTACCTACATAGCTTGGGGTACTGGTTGTGCCATTGTAGATGGGCCAATGCTCCCAAGTGTGGTGGGAGGGATAGTGTGGGTGGAGGGGACATTGCTCCCATGTATGACAGTAGGGGCAATGTAAGTGGAAGGTCAAATTCCCGCTTGTGTGGCAGGAGGGGCAATGTATGTGGAAGGGCCACTGCCCTCGTGCATTGCAGATGGGCCAGCTTGGCTGGTCACTATAGGTAGTGGTAGTTGACTGATGACAGTTTGCATGACTGTGCTGGAGCCACCTATCGGGTTGTTGGTGATAATTTGTGGTGTGGACATGGGTCCAATAGCTATGGGTATGCCGGAAAATGGATCCAGGTTTGCAGTAGCCATGGGGTTGATGGTGCAGTATGGAGGTCTGGTTCAGACTAATATGGGTCTGAATCTGAATCAGAGGTTGTATGGCCTTCTGATGGTGTGAGAGATCATCAAGAATGGTCTCGACGGTGTCGGTTCAATGTACTGAATGGGCATGAGGAAGAGCGTGGGGGATCAATTGTGTTAGATGTTTATCAAATTGGTGGGAATGATGTTTGGACCCTAGTTTCAATGGCTTCCTATTCGCTGTAGGTGGTCACTCAGCCACCAAGACTGCTAGAAGACAACGCTTGGATTTTTCCTCACTGGAATTCTACTCAATCAGTGGGGGTCATTGCCCATTTCACTAGGAAGTTCCTCTCAGCAAACAACTACTTTGGGGTTCCTGTGGTACTCCTCACAATGAGTTTCTGGGCTGAGCCCAATTACTTCCCATAGTTGAAGTAGTCAGGGACTTACTTCCTCAAAGACTGCAGATTTTTTCAACTTAGTGTAAATTGATAAATTTTAAGGCTCTCTCAGCGTCATGAACTGAGTTGGGTTGATTACATGGTATGGTGTATATGTCTTGTTGTTTTTCTGTTATTTGGTGGCTGCAAATGGTTTATGAATTCATCATATTGTGGTAAATTTCATGTCATTGTGTATGCAAGCAGTGAATAATCATAAATTTGTAAACAGATACATTTTTAAACCTGAATGTTGATGGCCTAACTAGGTGACTACCTTACACCTATATTCATCTTCAACCAAGAGAAGGTGCTGGGATCTCAACACAATGGGACTAAACCCATCCGTAGATCATGAGGTCACCTCTCAGGTGCAAGGTTGGTCAACAAGGAGGACTCTTAGCATCATGAGAAGCCCTCCTTCTCTACCCCCTCTACCTTCTAGGTCATCCGTTTTTAATGGTTTAGAACAATATTCGGTGAAGGGCCTAGGACTATATGAGTTGCTCCCTTCGTATTATCCCAGAATACCCCGAAGGGTGATGAATGGGTAGAGGAGGAAGGGTAAGCAATATTTAGTTAGGCTATGTTGATTAAGCAATTAAAATTTATTTTGAATTTACACTTTGTTAGTTGATGCAATTATAGTAAACTGGAACAGAAACAAAAATTGAACTATTGTGTTAGACAGAGGTAGCTGAGCCGCACTGACAGTACCTATTAAACTGACATTTAACCTCTGATTGACAGACCACATGATTTGGGTCGAATTCAGCGAGGGGGTCGTACAAATTTCACAAACAGAAGCGGTCTACCTATCTGAGTGAAGTCGCACCTTTTGGGGGGAAAAGGGTGACCTGGTCGTACTTGTCAAGCCTAAAAGAGAGACCTCATCCCCTGTTCAGGCCCGATAAGTGCCACCTGCTTCAGAATTGGAGTTTTTCTGATCTTGAGTCAGATCCAGTTGACAGTAACCTGTACTGTGTAGCAGGGATTTCTCCTTGTTACAGGGGAAGGAATGGATCTCTTCTAGCTATAGGATATAAGGGTAGGTTCCTGCGTGTGGAAAATGCAGAAAGAAAAAAAAATAGACAGAAAGAAAAGAACAAGAAATAATTACCATGAGCCCCTCTGCAAACAAGGTTAGGGCTTCTCCTTGGCTACCTGCAAACAACTATTAAACCGAAATAAACCTGCAAAACATGTTAGAGATCAAACCTGTGAACAAATAATGGTCAGAAAACAACTAAACTAACAAATCAAACACATAAAAAAAAACTAGATTATACCTCTCCTTTGGTTAAATGGGCCACCATGCCCTGGCTGGAAGAAGCACCTCCCTATCTCACTTAGCAATGGAGGAGCTATGGCTCAATGGGGAAGATGAGCGGTAGGGAGAGGGATGTGGGTGGCTTGAGAGGAAAAGATGTCTCAAGGAATCCATGGGTAGCATAACAATATGAAAGAGAGGAGTCCTTTGAGAGTGACCCCCACCTCTCCTTTTATAGTTTTCTTGGGTACTTTTAGGGTTTTAAGCCCTTGGTTAGGGCTTTACCCCGTTTTTGGGGCTTTTAGCCCCTTTCGCCCTAACTTTATCTCTTTTTAGGTTTTTAGGCTCCTTTGAGGGGTTTTAGCCCCTTTTTGGAGTCTTTATACCCTATGAGAGTTATTTAGGCTCCTTTTTGGGGTTTTTAAGCTCTTTTACTCATTTTTAAGCCTTTTTGAGGGTGTGGGGGTTTAATGGGGTTTTACGAGGGTCATGAATGGGTGTCTTGGGTGGTGTAGGCCATGTAGAGATGAGTGAGGGATTTTTTGGGTTAAAATTGGGGCCCAAAGATATGAAGGGTAAAGGAAAGCAGTATAAGAACCCAAAAACTAAATTCGAAGCTCCTAAGCCTAATGTTGAAAACCGGTAGCATGATAAGTCTTTCGGCTCAAAGAAGAATAGAGGAAAAGGGCATCATGGAAAGGAAAAAGTCAAGTGTTCATATCGTGGGAAGGGATTCCACCCTGAACATTCCTAAATGAAGAGAAAACTTGATGAATCTACCTATCTCCTTGAGAGAAATCACATCAATCTTCTGA
Organism: Pseudotsuga menziesii; assembly: GCA_001517045.1. Classification (NCBI taxonomy): domain Eukaryota; kingdom Viridiplantae; phylum Streptophyta; class Pinopsida; order Pinales; family Pinaceae; genus Pseudotsuga; species Pseudotsuga menziesii. The sequence goes on along the minus strand of LPNX011077303.1, from coordinate 9,395 downwards.
AAATATTTTGGAGGAGAGATCAACAAGATTAGGAAACACAACATGAAAGAGGTCATTCCCTCATGGAAAGCACTTCGAATTCCAAAGCACTCTTGATAGATTCTGGAGCTTCAAACCACATGATGGCTAAAAGAGACTCCTTCCAATCTTTGGAGACCGAAAAATCCATCCCCATCCACATCGAAGATGATTCCACCATCATTTTAGAAGGACAAGGTACGGTTGATCTTGAGAATGGCTATTTTTCAAATGTTTCATATGTACCATCTTTGGCATCAAATATCCTTAGTGTCTATCAGATGACACATACATGAGTTCCCAAGAGATTATCCTTTAGTCTAAATCATGTAGATATCACATAACTTGGATCCAAGAAACTTGTTGCGAAAGGCCTTGCAAACCATCATGCAAAATCCTATGAGTTTTCCCACTTTGTGGCGGATGCAAAGCCCACCGCACTGCTGACTCATGCAAATGAAGTTAGTATAATGTGGCGTGATATTTTAGGCCATATCAACTTCAAATAATTGCATCAATTACAGAAAAAATCCATGTTTGAAGGCCTCCCAGTCATCAAGGAAACTACTGGAATTTGCAAGGGTTGTGTTGTTGGAAAGCACCCTGAGCACAAGCTCGATCGGGGGAAGGAAAACTGAGCTACATGCATCTTGTTTCTGATACATTCCGATATCAGTGGTCCCATGCCATTCACATCCATGAATAGATCAAGGTATATTCTAACTTTTATTGATTATTTTTCCAGGTACACATGGGTCTTCTTTCTCAAAAAGAAGTATGAAGTATGTGAAAAATTCACTGAACTAGAGGCCTTGATTGAGAATGTATCTGGCCTAAAGATCAAGATCTTGATATATGATAATGGCATGGATTATGTCAATAATTGTTTTCTGCAAATATGCTTCCAAAGTGGTATTCAGTTCCAACATTCAATTCCCTACACTCCCCAGCAGAATGGTGTAGCGGAAAGGAAGAATCGGTCTCTCAAGGGGATGACCACCTGTATGTTGGAATCAAAGAAGTTGGATGAAAATTTGTGGGATGAAGCCATGCATGCTATAGTATAAATTTGGAATATATTTCCACACTCATATATGAAATTCAAGACCCCTTTTGAAGCATACTTTGGACACAAGCCAGATGTGTCGAACCTGCGGGTGTTTGGGTCCACTGCATGGGCCTGAATTCCAATCGATAAAAGAAGGGATTTGCAACCGCAAAGAAAAAAATGTATGTTTATTGGGTATCCTAATGAATCAAAGGGTTTCAAGCTGCTGGATATGAAAACAAAATATATCATCATCGAAAGGAGTGTCAAGTTCGATGAGCCTTTTTAGGAGGTGGAACTAGTGAAGGAGAAAACTATTGAGTTTCCTTCCTATTCTACTGAATATTTGGATGATGAAATTGGGGGTGATGACCCTGATTTGGATCCTATGATTTTTTATATCAGTGTATAGAAAACATAAGATGATGAATCAGAACCTGAATTACAAAATCATCTCCTAACATGGGCCCAACAGAGACTCTCCTCTGCAGGAGATAACATTGGAAATCCGGATGATCCAATGAGAACCCGGTCTGATTTCCAAAGAGCGGGTATTACGCTCTCTTGTACTGATAATTTTCTGTATAAAACTTTTTATTTGATGATTATTTCAGACCTAAATTCCTACTACCATGCTTGGAAGGATCCGAGATTGCAAGTTGCCATGGATGAAGAGATGAATTCTCTTCAGAAAAACACTACTTGGGAGTTAGTTTCTCTTCCTCCAGGAAGGAAATTGGTTCAATGCAAGTGGGTGTTTCGGAAAAAGGTTGCTGCTTATGGAAGAACCTACAAATATAAGTCAAATCTGGTGGGAAAATGTTTCTCCTAGATCCAAGGTGTGGACTAACATGAGACTTTTGCACGGGTTGCAAAAATGGACTCCATCCGCCTAGTTTTGGGAATTTCAGCATCTAAGCACTGGGAAGTGCATCATATGGATTGATATATTCATGAGGAGATATACATGAATCATACTAAGGGATACATCTCTGATCCATCTTTGGTTTGCAAGCTAAAGAAGTCACTATACGGGTTAAAACAGGCCCCAAGAGAGTGGTATTCCATGATGGATGCCTTCCTTCTCTCGCAAAAATTCCAAAGGTGTAGATAAGATAAAAATGTGTATATGCAGTAGTTTTATGGTAATTTTATTATTATTGTTTTATATTTTGATGACTTACTGATCATAGGTAGCATAGTTTCTTCTTTTTCAGTCATCAAAACTGCTCTCCATGATGCATTTGAAATGAGCGATTTGGGGCTCGAAATTGAGCAAAATTATGATGGGATAATTGTCACTCAGTAAAAATACATAGAATACATTTTATCCAAGTTTAACATGGCTGAATATATGCCTGAACCATTCCCTTTCTTTTTAGGGATCAGCCTTGAAGAAGGAAAAAGCACACCTCCCATGGATTGCACTATTTATCGACAGTTGATTGGTAGCTTGTTGTAATTGACACATTTTCATCCTGATATATGTTATACTATGAATTCTATATCAATATACATGCAGCAGCCCCATGATATTCATTGGAAGGAAGCAAGGATCATCCTCCAGTATATTCAGGGAACCAAGACCTATGACATTCACTATGTTGCAGACTCCGAGCTAGAGCTGGTTGGATACACGGATTCCGATTGGGTGGGTGATTCTATTGAAAGGAAGTACACTTTTTTATATGTATTCATGTTTGGTGGTGGCCCCATTTTTTGGTCTAGCAAAAACCATGCTGCCATAGCATTATCTTCAGCAGAGGCCGAGTATCAAGGAGTGGTGAATGCTTGCATCCAAGTAGTTTGGTTCTAAGGCATTCTTTCAGAGTTTGGTATTGGTAGTACTTTGTCCATTGTCCTATTTTGTGACAATAAAAGTGATATTAATATATCCGCAGATTCATTTACCAAGAAGAGGACCAAGCATGAAGAGATACACATGCACTATATCAGGGAGCTAGTGCATGGCAGGACCATCATTCTCCAATATTGCCTGACTAATGAGTAGATTGCAAACATCTTCACCAAGAGATTTTCAAAAAATAAGTTCACTTACCTCCGTTCACTATTAGGGGTGAGTTCATCAGGGTGATCCAACTACTTTTAGTGTTCAGCTTGAGGGGGGGGGGGTTCCCACTGGTTTTTCCCTCTTTTCCTCACTTAGTTTTTTTTTCAGTATTGTTTGAGTTTCAGTATTGTACAGGGTGACCTATGGCCTTAGTTGCTGGGGCCCTAGCATTCTTATGCATTTCATGTTTTCTACTCCTCTTAAGTATAGCTTAAGGGGGGGTGTTGGAGACATTTACCACCATACACACTCTTTTTGGTCAATTTGGCCTAGTTAAACCACTATCCTAAGTTTTATTGACATAATCAACCTCATAAGAGCACTGGATGACATCAGCATGAGCACACCCACACCTACCTTTAGTCAAGGAGGCTAACATAGCCTTCTCCTACATTTGGGGAGGCTAACTAGAGGACTCCAAGGGTGATCTGAGTGTCATTAATGCCCCATATTGCTAACTAAAGGTTACAATCAGTTAGATAGACTAGTGAAGAAACCTTCCTTCATTAAATTGATTATTTAATGAACTGGAGTAAACAAGGGTTCCTCCAACCACTTCTGATGGTTAGTTACACTTCAGTTAACCTCATTGGGATTCATTGGAGTCATTGATGCACTACCACTTGTTGGTTGGCTTCCATTTACATGTGTCTAAGCAAATTTTAGTTAGACTCGGTCATTTATTGCACTCCAACTTCAGTTAGGGCTCAGTTGAGTCAATTAGGGTTTTGGTCAGTGGTTAACTTGAGTGTTGACTATGGCTTGCATTCAGTTAATCTAGAATCACTCATTCAATTTGAATGACCTCCTTGGGAATTAAAATTGCTTTGTTATTCATGCTTTCAGCATGATCATTGTATTGTATTACTCATTATTTATTGATTATACAGAGTGGCTACTCATTTTGTAGCACCATTATACCCTTTTCATGCCTTATTGTCTGAAATCTCGTATGAGACTGTGTTTTAGTCCCTAGATTACTATGACAGATTAATATCATCATCATTTTGATGGTTTCCACTACATCTAGATTGAGGTATTTCAACCATAGTTCAGTCAAATAGCTCTGGGGTGTCGACAAATCATAGGCCATGGCTACATAGGCTAGGCTATAGGCAGCATAACCTTTCCCTTTAGTGTTAGTCAATATCATCCTTATCACATCATCTCTTGGAAGGATCCATCCTATTACCTCTGAACAAGGGAAAATCTATGGTCGTGTAGCCACCTTAATGATTGTTAATCTTTTGATATTAGCATAAATAGGTAAATCCTCAAATCCAACCTCTCAGACACTCTAATTTGAGATCATTTAGTATATTTCTCCCCATTTATATTCAGGATCAATACCAATGATGGCTTTGGTGTCTTCATAGATAACCTCGACTGGAGTTATTATCTCTACCCCTGGTTCTTCATCTAATGTTTGTGCCTTCTTTTTTTATTTCTGAGGCATGTTGTTGTGTGGATGATGGACCCGTGCTGATCATACAAATTTGATTTAGTCTATTCACACATATAAATAATTGTTTCTGAGGCATGTTGTTGTGTGGATGATGGGCCTATGTTGAACATACAAATTTGATTTAGTCTATTCACACATATAAATAACAAACTATATACTGAAAGCAACAATGATGTTAACCAAAAAATTACCAGCTCTTCGTAATGCATGTTAAAACAACTTTGCTTCTACCCAAACCAAAATGTCCTTTTTGTGTATGAAGCTAAAAACCATGAAGCTTTCAAAACTAGTTGAGACACAAATTTACAAGCAAAACATCAATTGGGAAAGCGCTAGGTTTTACTACAACCTCACATCAATAGGTATCAATACTAATGGTGGGGAAACCATGAAAACATTGTACTGCAAACCCTAAACTTGGTCTTTTCCCGCAACATAAAATTCCTCCCCCGACATGCCATAAAACCCTAACCATGCTTAACTGATGGCTATGCACTTTCTCTAAAATGGTGAAGGAGATGAGGGAGCGGTGTAGACGACGAAATGCTCGTCTGCACCCTTCCCTCTTTCTTCCAACAACTGTCAGAGAACAAATCATGGACGGATGCAAAAAGAACTAGATCTGGGAGGTGAGATAAATGGCATCCACTCTAAACGACCCAGGGAGAAGTACATAAAAGTAAATGACCATCTCATTCTTGAAATAACCCCCTACGATATAACCAAAAATGACCTAACCCTATCAAGTGGCAATAAAAAAAAATTCTAAGTACAGGATCGAATCAGAATTGTACCTGTAAACTCTTGAGGATGACATGGACAAGTGTGACCTTCATCAACAAACAAATCGACGAGGAAAAGATTGCTCGACATCTCCAAATGGGAAACAACAAGGTGACTAATGACCATAAAACCACCTCGACGATATTTTATAAGCTTGAGCATGGGTAAAAGTAATTTCAAATGAGAAAATAAAAGTGCAAAAGGGTATCGAAAAAGAAATTTCTCATAGATACGAAGCATCGGTCGGCTTATGAAAAACGGGCCCAGGAGATCGGGCAGAAAACACTGAGGCACTTAAAACAAACAGTGGTAGGCCAATCAACTGAGATCGCACTAACATGAGAGATGGCTATGGGAAAGAATCGGATCCACTTCGAAATCTGCATCTGCAATTCATCCCAGCAATCAACTAAGTTCTCGGATAACTCCGACTTAAACAACCGATACATCAGAAGAAAATTTGACGAGGCTTCCATGGATATCGGAAAATATAGACAACGGGATACCCAATGTATCGAAATGGATTTGGACTAAGCACCCGGAGCCTTCAAAAAAACGTTTTCGATGCGCTAGATAAAATAACATCCAATACATCGGGAAGACACTTTGGAACGATTCCGATAAGGTGCATCAACTTACTAGTCTACTATGCACCCGATACATTGGAAAGACTAACAATTGTATCCGATATAAGGAAAACAACTTTCTTTTTTTCCAAACTTTCAAGTCATGAGATAAATTTTGCTGAAAAAGATAGACTTTCTAAGCCTTCTAAAAACTAAAAGGATAACGGGGGCCCTACAAATAAAATAAAATGGGGATAATAATTGCAGCCGCAACAATTGGCAAGTACCTGGAGGACACAGATCTTTGAACAACTCACCTTTGAAATATAAATTTCTTTAATGGTATCCTATTAGATCACTTTATTAGATTTTTCTAAGATGTCTCGATTTTCTAGAATACAACATTTATGAACTTTAAACATTGATTATGCTTCAAATGGAAAAGGGGAACCAGGATTTCATAGTCTTGATAACTCTTCTGAGGCCAAGATATGAAGTTTATTTTACCTTTTCCTTTGGATAGCTTCCAACTTAGACACCACAAGATTGTAAAAGATGGTGAACATATATATTCATTTGTTCCTCATTCCCATGCCATTTTGCATTCTTTTGATGCTTCTGTACTTTTGTTCTTTTGAGTCCTCCTTGATTGCTTTGTTTCTAAAATTTGGTTCAAGATATTCTATCCATAGTGTCCTTTTGTGTGAGAGATATTTTTATTTCAACCCACGGACGGAGAAGAAATTTCGAGCAATATTATTTAAACTGATTTTATTTAGTATGTCTTTTGATATATGTTTTCTCCTTGGGATATTTTGACTCTTTTAGCCTTTTCGATTTCATTTGTGGCATGGGATCATTTAAATATAATACAATTGTTTACCCTGCTTTCTCTCCATGGGCCTTTTTCTATTAGCCTCCTAGGACAGACTTTAGTGTGAAGTGACTGGAGCCTCAAAATAGTATTCTAGACTTTTTTGACCTTAGTTATTTTATAGGGATTAAACGGGACTTCATTGTGCTCATAATATATTCAAATTGTTAGAATAATCAACCCATAGTATTTACCCACTTAGACATTATTTCATTTATTTTGTCTTATTTGCCTAGTCCATGAGTCCCACCATGTGCAAGTTGCTAATTGCCTATCCATAGAGGTCAAAATTGCCATTATTGACTCATGGAGCACTTGGGAAAGCCTTGGGAATCAAATCTACTTTATTCCTGGCGTCCTAGGCGCCCTTCTACTTTTTCTGCTTTATTGCCTGCTTTTTCAGTGTTTTAAGGCACATAGGAAAGCAAGACTAGGTGAGGTGAATCAGCTTTGTTGCCTCTTCCTCCTCCACTCTTTCCTCCATGCAAAAGCATGTATTAGCTTCCATTTGACCTCTCTTTATCTTGCCCATGCGCCCTTTCTAATTCGTGGGGTCCTTGATAGATTTGGGATCAGCTTTTTACACCTATGGGGGATTTGCCTATTTTGGGTAAGCCTGCTTTATGCTAGATTTGGATGCTTCCTTATGCATTTGATTTGCTCATGTATTCTATATATTCAGAAGCCTATGATATTACAGGGTTGGCTATTGTACACTCAGTTAATATAATTTTGTGTTACAGCTCCATATTTAGTCTCCATTGTTGATAATTTTGCATGATCAATTGTTAATTGTTGTGGGTGAAATTAATCTACTGCAGGCCTGAATTTATACATGGTATAAAATCCATTGTAGGTTGTTACTCTCCTTCAAAAATTGTTTTGCAGGTTCAACATCAAGACTGGGAGCCTTCTACTGACAGCCGGGACAGATTTTCTAAAGCTATGGATTCACAGAAAACTATCCTCACTCCCTTCAACTATTTTGAATGGAAAGCAGATATGGAGATCTTGTTGAGAGCGAAAGGCCTCTACAGGGTGACTATGGCTACAGAAGCAGAGCCCAATGCTGCTGCAGAGAAGATCAAATGGCACAATCGGAGAGATGAGGCTTATGGCCTCCTATGTCTCAGTATTTCCCGAGACCTCCTTTTCCATCTCGATGGATTGACTTCACCGGATCAAGTATGGGAGAAACTTTCTGAACTCTTTGGAAAGATAGATGAGATGAGGGGACACCAAATCGAAAATGAGTTGATCTCCCTGAGTGCCAGTAATTTTGAATCCCTGCAGCTATATTTCTCCAAGTTCAAAGCACTAGTTTTGCAGCTGAAACAGTGTGGTATTGAAAACAAAGATGAGCAGCTCGTATTGTCCATCCTCTCGAAGCTAGGGCCTGATTACTCAGTCTTTGTTTCGACCTTCTATGCCACAAAACTCACAGCTCGAACCTGGAAGATGCCTAGCCTTGCAGATTTCATGGAATCTCTCACACAGGAACAAGAAAAGCTGGTGATGATGGGCACCATCAAACCTTCCAAAGAACAAGCTATGGTTGCTGGAGATTCGAAGGTGGATTCAAAAAGAAAGAAGAAATCTAAAAATCCACCTGAGAAAGGAAGAGACAAGAAGCAGTCTCCAGAGGATCAACAAGGTCCCAAGAAAAATACCCAGAAGAAGAAAAACAAAGGTGATATGAACAAGTGCTCATACTGCAATAAGGGCAATCATACTGAAAGCTCTTGTATGAAAAAGCAGATAGATATGTTAACTCAACTATTGGAGAAGAATGGCATCTCCCTTCCAGAAGGCTCAAAGAAGAGAGAAGGAGGATCAAGTTCTGATGACATAGAGAGAGTTCATGCTCTAGTTGCTGGCACATCAAGCTCACCCAGTTTTATCATATATCTTGAAGCTTCAAGACACATGGTTTCGACTAAGGAGGACTTCTCCTCACTGGACAAGTCGAAAGGACCATCTATTGTACTGGGAGATGACTCTCTCACTGAAAGCAAAGGCAAAGGAAGGATAGAACTTGATCATGGTAACTTCAACAATGTGCTGTATGTCCCTGGTCTCGCCTCCAACCTTCTATCAGTGTACCAGATGACCCACACTGGGTCTCCTAAGAAAGTCATATTCTCACCAGATGAAGTTGAGATCACAGAAATCTCAAGTGGAAGAATCATTGCAAAAGGAGTAGCGAATCATGCTCAAAAGGTATACATGTTTTCACACTTCCTGCCTTACTCAAACCCCTCTGCTCTTCTTATCCATGCTAATGAAGCTAGCAAGCTATGGCATGAAAGATTTGGCCATTTAAATTACAAGTATTTATCTGATCTTAGTGAGAAAGATATGGTCATAGGATTTCCCAAGATAAAATTTTCCAAAGGAGTATGCCAAGGCTGTATCCTACGAAAACACCCAGAGCACAAATTTGAGAAAGCCGGCCATGAGATAACTTCTGCACCCCTCGAACTGATTCACAGTGATGTTGCTGGCCCATTCCCTCATATGTCCATGAGTCAGGACAAATATGCATTGACCTTTATTGATGATTTCTCCAG
>LPNX011077294.1:84037-193298 GCA_001517045.1 Pseudotsuga menziesii | reverse complement strand
AGTTGGCTTTCCTGGACTCGTTAAAACTTAACAGGGAAGGTAAGGAAGAAGTTTTCTCTTGTTTTCAGTAATGGCAGCATGTTATCCTTGAACATAGCACTCTTTGCCTTCTGATATCCATGTTTCAGTATACACTTGTGTTCAGCTATCACTTTGAGTTTTGACTCCTCCTCTTGTCCATTATACTTGGGGAATCTGATCATGTCTCCTACATGACATATAAGTCTAGTTGTTCTATCTATCCGTTGTATGCTGCCTTGGGTCATCTCTGTGTCGTGCTCACTGTTCAAGGATTATACCTAATGTCTGATTTATCACCTGATCCCATCACTGTTATATCTGTTATCCATTTACTTGTGTCTCCCTTCTTTTTGCCCAGTTCCTAGTCACTCTTGTGATCCGTTGGAGGATCTATTGCCTTCCCTATCACAGTATGGTTCCATTTCAGCATCTCCTGATGATGACGACCTAGAGTTTTGACGATAGTACCTCTGGATTCACTTTCATCATTGGTGAACTCCTTTGCTTCAGTTGTCAATTATCATCTATTGGTTGACAAACTGTTGAATCCTTTCCATGTCCGACTTCCGCTTACCCTTATTCACATGGCTTGGATTGTATTGGTTCTTTGGGATCTTTTATGAAGACCTTAGTTCCTCACACGTGAACTAAGTTGCGCAAGACTATGTTCCATTTCTAGATCCGGCTTCCAGATCTTTGAAGACTCATCATTATTGTATTGTGGCTTTGCTCCACCTTTGTAAATACGTGGTTTTACCCGTATCATATGATGTACTCAAATATTGTAAAGGAGCTCGTGTTCCAGTAAATCGAACATAGCATCCTTGGATGTAACTTTGTATATGACATTACTATGTATTTGTTTCAGGTACTCCTTCTGCTCCACTGGATTTCTGAGTTTCTCCTGAGTTAAATATTATAATGTATTTCGGCCATCGTTCCCCTTTGACCTCACACATTAGGGGGCATCTGTTATACACCTGAATGGCACCTCTCCGTCCGAGTGCTGATATCCCTCATGTCGGCACACAAAAGGACACTTATGGATTGAGGTTGCCCATATTCACTATACCTTGGCTTATGATGAAGTACATTCCCTATACACCCAGCTGGTTACTTTGCCAATTTTGCCATGTTGAGTTGTATTCGCGACTCTCTATATTGACAACTCGCGCATCATTCGCGAGTCTCCTATACAGCAAGTCGCGAATCCTTGTATTCATGGGTTGTTCTTCTATAGAGTCGCGAATCATTCGCGGGTTTCTCTACTACAGACCCGCGAATGGTTTCCTCAACATTAAAACATAAAACCATGCGCTAATGGAAGATTAGTTTGCTCATTTAACTTAATCTTCTTAACTTCCACAACCTCCCTAACCCTCGAGAACTGCCTCATTTCATCCATATAAATAGAGGCCTTGGGGAGGGTGTTTGATAGTCATACTTGGAGAGCAAAGTTATGCTGGTGGATTGTTTACAAAAACCATTGGAGCAGAGAAAATCAGAGTCCTTTGGTGACAGAGGAGTCCTTGTTCAGACATTGGGTTCTAACCTAAACTCTTTCTATTATTGTTAATAAAGATATTACTTCTTCCATATGTGTTTCATATCTTGTGGATTGGTAAATGTTTACATTTCAATATGATATATGATTTGCCTAACCTGCATCTATATATATGAATCATCTTGTGTCTGGAAGAGTGTTTATTAACAGGTGAAGGAGGAACTATCCTGGAGACTTTGGAAGTGGATCAGAGAGGGAGAAGATAGCAAGGATCAACCTTCGTTTAATACAAGTAAGTCCTTCTACTTTCCTGTTTCCTATTCTGTGCTTTTAGAGTCAAACTGTCTACAAGTTATGAGTATGTTGGTAACCCCCCAGACCTAGGTTATTAGGTGAATTATCCTGTACAACAAATTGTGAAGAGAAATAATTTTCTGATGTGGAAGCTTATCTTCCTACCTTGTGACACTTTGTTAGGTGCAACAGTCTCTGGTATTCGATAGAGTTTTCCTCCCAAAGTAACAATGACACTGCGAGGCCATGACTCATATATAGCATGACGCTTCCACATATATGGTTGTCCTAAAAGAACATCACAGACTTCAAGTGGGGCCACATCACACAGTACCTCGCCTTTGAAAGGCTTGATGCCATATGGTAAGAGGGATTGTTGAGTAATGCAGATACCTCGTCCTTGGCTTAGCCAACCGATGTTGTAGGGTTGCGGGTGTGGTGTTATCGGAAGCTCTAATCTCGTGACGACTTCTGCTGAGATCAGGTTCTTTTGGTTGCCATTGTCAACAACAAAATGTAGAGGCATTCCCTTCACCCACATCTGCGAGTGGAATAGGAACTCCTCTGCCTCTGACTCTTCAGGATACTCTAGTTAAATATGTGCAGTAGCAACAGTGGCAACGGGGTCTGCATCAATGATCTGCCTCCCATTGTACGCAGTTGTGGCATTGGGTTTGGAATCATAATTAGGATTTGGTTATGAATATTTCATCTCGGCTACTAATGACTGCTTTGAGCGATATTCATCAGTGTTGTGCCAAGGGTTGTTATGACATTTGCACCACTTACCAGTGTCCTTCTTTGTCTTTCCATCCTCCTTCTTTGCTTGTGGCGGGGACTGATTGTCATTTTATTTTACTGTGTTCTACGGGCCAGGGTTTCCCTTGCCTTGCTTCTACGGTGGATTTGTAGTTCTAGAGTCTCGCTTGTTCTTCTATCGAAATTTCTCCTCGGTTTTGACAGCATACCGATAGGTGGATCCAAGTGAAGAGATGTCGAGGAATTCCATCTCAGTTTGGATGTACCAATGTAGACCATTGCGATATTTCAGAATTAGGTGCCACTCGGAGTCCTTGATACTCAGCTTTGTACGCAGGTTATGAAAGTTACTGGTGTACTCCGACACCATTTGGTCCCTTTCTTGACGTAGAATGGTCCATTTTGTGTGCTGGTCATCATAGTTTCCCACAGGGTAATATTGTTTTCTAATGACATCTATGAAAGAGGCCCAAGTGGGATTTGTTTCAAAAATTCTAGACTCGTTTGATGAGTTTTGCTCACAATAAGTACCCCACCAATTTTGGACATGCGGGACTACCTTAAGGAGCGCAAAGGTGATCTTTTCTTTGTCGAAAAAATTGTGGATAGAGAAATACCCTTCTAGAATATTCAACCAATTATCTAGGGCATCTGCATCGATTTTTCCTTCAAATAAAGGAATATCAAAGTTAACTTGTACCTTGAAGGGAGTTGCATCCCCGAACCGTCTGCTCGTTGAAGATGCACTTGCCGCTGCTAGCATTCGTAGAAGGATTTGGGCGAAACTATCCATTATCTCATTCCTCTGTCGCTCGAGGGCTTCCTCGAGCAACAACTTGATAGGATCTCTTTCTCCATCGTCTCTCTTTTCTTCTGCCATGGGAGGTTGTTTGGGATGGCGAGAATGATCAAGTGAAACTAGTTCGAGACCAAACTCTCTATACTCGGACCTCATCGGGGACATGCACCGAGAAACAATCAAAGAGCAGATTGCTCTGATACCACTGATCCAGATTTATGTGTGAACGAAATGAAAGAACATATATAGAGTCATTATGACAGACATTTTGCAAAGATAACAGAGATACAGTAAACAAATATTCTATTAAATTGCGGAAATAGAACAGACTGTAATACAATTGCCAGAGTGGTGGTAGCTATCTCTGAGAAGAGATGTGGCTGCAATGCTCATCCATGCCAAACTGAATACAAAATGAGGCCAAAGTGGCCTATTTATAATAATAATGAGGGTGAGAACCCCAAAAGTCCAAAACGTAACCCTAGAAGATGAACCGTCATAAAGTTTGTGGCCCCAAGGTGGTAAGTTGAACAGTCAACTTCCCGGGGTCATAACTTTTGCATACGATCTTCGATTTGGGCGTTCAATAGCTCGTTGGAAAGGTATATCTAAGCTTTACAAATTTCGGTTGGCCAAATTCATGCCAATGAAAATCATTTGGTCTTGAATCGCCAAAAAATATCGTTTAGGGCCTCAAAATGGCCCCGAAAGTTTGGGACCTGAAAAACTGTAGAAAAATAACTAGGAAACTACTACAATGGACAATTGTTTTGAGCCAGTGGAATAGGTGGGTGGCCACCGATCTCCATCTGGATCACTAGGTAGGAGAGTCAGCCCAACCTTCTTTCGCTTAAAATATGTGAAGAGAGATCCACAAAGTAGGAAGCCCTAGTTTCCGCAGCTACACAGTGTCTTCTTCTCAGGTTAGCTCTGATACCATGTTAGATTTTTATCATTTAAGCTAGCATTAACTTAGGATCTTAACTGAGAGAATAACAAGCACGACAATAAAACACATAAGACAATGAACACAAAGATTTTCCTCGGGGAAACCATAAAGGAGAAAACCCCGCAACTTCCTCAGAGATAGAATCAACACTAATAGCAAAGCCCCAAAAACAGTAAGATGATATCCTGACAATAGTAGTCTCTTTCTCTCTAGCCCCATCAACTTCTTCTTCCTCAACTATGCACTACAACTTAGTGTGAGTGAGTGTGTGATAAATAGAGAGGCTCACTCTCTATTTATACTAATTTCCGACTTGTCAATGACTCACTACGGCCGACTTCTATAAGAGAGTCTAATAACCCTAGGGCCCCGCAACTGCAGGGACTTTAACCCTTGAACAATAGGAGGGTTACCCATAATGACTTGACATGACTTGCTTACATTATAGAACCTTCCGATAGGAACATCAGGGCATGACATGACTCAATTACATTACAGATACTTCCTGGAATAAACATCGGGGTACAATACATGAAATATACAAGTGAATACATTCCGAAGTTACAAATACATCAACAATAAGGACAAGGCTCTGAAGAATATTTCCACTGTATGGAAAGGGATCATGTCCTCTTTCTGTCTTATTGGTGAATGGTTATCTTGGAAATATGCAAACGGAAAAAGTGTCCAGATTGGACAAGATCCATGGATTGGTTGTGTTGATTTCTTGCGACTCCCAAAAGAAATTATTAACTCCCTGAATGATCGAGGTCTTATATAGCTTCACCATATAAAAAAGCATGACATAAACATTCTCAGACAGTATTGGCTCTCTATAGATGATGTATATCTAAATGATATAGAGAGTCACATATGGGATAGATACTTATAATCACTTGCTTCCAACAACGTATATCTTAGTGACAAGGATGATGTCTTGTTATGGGTAAAGAATGCAAAAGGTGGTTGCTTTGATCCCAAACTGGGATATATGGTTCTCAGAGAGACAGAACACTATCCACCTCCCAGATGGTGGTGCGGGACCATTTGGCGTCTTAACTGTCCATACAAGATCAAGATATTTCCAGGCTCATTCTTGAGGGTAAGGTCTCGGTTTGGGACGTTTTGGTTAACATATTCATAATTGGTCCTAGTAGATGTTCCCTATGCGCATCAGCTGCTGAAGATATTGCACATATTCTCTTATCTTGTCCATCTAGATTGGAAATGTGGCACCAAATTTCTCTTCTCACCGATGTTCCATTTGTATGGTGTGGTATCAGCATTCAAGAAGCTTGGCATTCATGGATTAACAACATCAACTTTCATTCATATGTTATGCTTTCGGTCTTCCTCATTTGGGGTCTATAG
This sequence comes from Pseudotsuga menziesii, assembly GCA_001517045.1. Classification (NCBI taxonomy): domain Eukaryota; kingdom Viridiplantae; phylum Streptophyta; class Pinopsida; order Pinales; family Pinaceae; genus Pseudotsuga; species Pseudotsuga menziesii. The sequence goes on along the minus strand of LPNX011077294.1, from coordinate 187,601 downwards.
CTTTCCATGAATAATGCTATCTTTGAATATGTACTTATTCCTTCACTTATTTATGTTGGTAAATGTCTTGGCATCTTTAAATCATTTCTGCAAGGTGGTCCTATCAAGCCTCCCCAGATTATTCTGGATGTTGTCATTGACTTCTCTTTTCCTTGGGATTATGTGGATGGTGCCTCATAGGGTAGGCCATGAATTGGTAGTGTAGGTGGGATTATTCATACATCTAAAACTCGTTGTCTCTCTTTCACTGTGGATCTTGGTGAAGTCATGAACAACTATGTTGAATTTGTAGTTGTTAAAATCTTATTGAATCTTTCTCATACACTTGGGATCCTGCAAATTCATATTTATGGTGATTCTGAACTAGCCATCGATTGTCTGAAGAAAGACAAGCCATCATTGAACATCTTCTCATTAGCACTGTATGAGGATATCAAAAGGATCAACATACTTTTTTAGCGGATATCCTACATGCACATATTCTGTGAATGCAATTATGAGGCAGACTTTGTATCCAAACTAGGACTACTTCTTCCCACTGGAACTATGGAGAAATGAGAGAAACTGCGTGGCACTACTAGCAATCTGGGCAGGGGACATATATTATTAGCTCTTTAGTGATATTCATTATGCAGATAATATTCTCCATGTTAACTGAGTATACATTTTTGTTTTTGTTTTGACTTCTCTAGAAAGGGCAAACATAAAACATGTAAAAAGAGATATATAAATGCATATTTTGCTGAGACATATTAAACATGTCTAAATTTGTATAACAAAAAGGTCAATGAACAATGTAGTTTTATATCAATAAAGTTGTGATCTTTTTATTTTTATGGAAAAAAAATTACACGATGCGTCAAACATACAAATCCATATTCGTACTACTTCCCACCCATTAAAAAAATACAATGCATGGAATTATAAGTAGGTTATGATTATTCACTACCAACCCATTAAAAAAAGTACAAGGTATGCAATTATAAGTAGGTTATGATTATTCACTACCACTTTAGAGGTAAGATGTCATTTGCTACCCATATAAAAACCATAGTCATAAATTCCTCCTTGATTTATATAAAAAAAACCACAATCATAAGTTAAGTTACTCCTTGATTTATATCTTTATGGAAACCAACTTCTTATGCTATTTGAGACATGGATGTGTAACTACAATCCATGAAATACCTACTGTGATAGGTATGTATATTTACTTCTATCAAACCAATGAGTTAAACCTCCTAAACCTCCTCACGAGGTCAATGTTTTAATAATGAAAAATAAATACAAAGTAATGGATGACACACATTGATGATGAGAGATTGAAGAGTCTTAACCCTGAATCAGAGAGCCACCCATGAGGGTTCGAGCTATGAGTTAGTAGAGTTAGGTGAATACATATTCCATTTAGAGTCTTATCATGATCATTCATTCCATTTGGCATATCTCATCCACTTGTTTGACATAAGATGTTGAGCTAAAAATATCAAGTCTCTTTCAAAGGATGGTAACGATGGCAACTTTTTTTAAAACTCATATCCCCATATAATTTATTGTGGGTTGGTCAAATATTTCCAATAAAGTTCATTAAATCATATTGAATATGACACTATTATTTTATTAAAGATGGGAGTAAAGTATTGTGTAAATGTGACAAAGGTGAAATTAATTAGGGAATAAATTTAGTATTTTGAAATTTTTAATTTGTTTATTAAATTTTATATGAATTTGGTTGCAAATTATTAATGATAATTTTGATTTTAATGTTTTATTTATTTTAAGATTACAAATATTTATAAAATTTTGAGAAAAAAAATATAGAAAAAGGTAATTGAAAAAAATAGTTTCACGAGTATAGATAATATTTTTTCTTGTATTTTCCCAAAGAGGTTGGATTTATTGGTAAACAGTGAGGATTTTTTCACCAGTGGAAAAGGTTCAATTGCAATGGGGTCGAACTTGGAGCTATGGGGGCACCTTGAGGTAGTATTCGAACATGTGGTTGCACCCAGAGAGACTCTATTTACTGATCTTGTGTCCTATGGACACATAAGTATATCAAAACTCACACCCATATCCTCCTAACATTTAAGTCCCGTGGGGGTTAGAACATTTGGTAATGAGTAATTGAGATGAGAAGTTGTAAATGGAAGGTCACAAGTTCAAATCCCACATGGGTACTTATTAAAAAAAAACCTTTTTGTATTTGATAAATCAGGGTTTAAGATGAATCTATGCCGGACCTAGCTTTTATGCAAATTTTAAAGTTGAGTGAAGCTATTACGTACTTGATAACATAGCCCCCATATCAAATTGTAAAGTACCTCGTTACTCTTGGTGCAACAAGTTTAATAACATTTTATAAATTTGACAACTTTATTGAGTATGCTTAGTTAATTTCAATGGAAATTAATAACCATCATTATCATTAGTAAACATTATTTTAATAAAATTAGTCATCATAAATAAACATTGATGGTTTATAAAAATATATATATAAACAAACAATTAACTAAAATAAAATTTGACAATAATATATATATATATATATAAACGTATATATTATTATTGTTTTTGATATAATAAATTATTTTATTGTTTTTTAATATAATAAATTATTATTTTCATAATAGTACTAAAATTACATCTATCTATCTCCGTTAATCAATTATAAAAAGAAATGATCATATCTCATGGTAAAACTCGGTCATACTTGTAAAAAAAAATCACATTCTTATTTTATAAAAATATCACATTCTTATTAAATTTATAAAAGTGTCCATTTTAGTGCAAAACTAAACTATGTAAAATACATTATAAGCCAAATTTAATATAAAATGTTGAAATGTTCTTAGCTCATCCATGATGATCTATTCAATATTATAAACCAAATTTGACGTGAAATGCGTTGAAATGTTCTAATCTCATCCAATTGTATCATGCACCATCTATGCCATAAGAATAAATTTTGTAAATAAATAATTATTTTTAAAATATTTAATAAACCAAATTTGATGTGAAATGCGTTGAAATGTGCTTATCTCATCCATGATGATATATTCAAAGCTACGCAATTCTATCATGCACCATTTATTTCATTAGAATAAGTATTGGTAAATAAATTATCATTTTTAAAATATTTAATTATTTTATAATATTTATAATAAATAAATTATCATTTTTAATTACGTCGTAAGCGTTTTTACAATGAAAGAAGCCGTCTTAAAAGATTCCTCGTCTCCTTGGCCATTAACATTCCGACACTTGTTGCCTGGTAATTGGCGAGTTTAGGTACAACACGCCATGGTTAAATTTTCTGGTTGTTATATCCCGTGATCTGGCAAGGATCGAAGAAGGCAGCACGGAGTTGATCTGTTAAGTACACGTTCTAAAAACGCTCAGGCTTTATTCTGTCTGTTCGTATTCTTTTCGCGTAACTTCTTCCTCCGCCAAGTCCATCCTTATTTTAAGCTCCCTCTGAGTTATTTCTGATGGGTCTGCCTCTAAATTTGTTGGATATTGTGGCCTCTAAATTGGTATGTTGATCGATTGTTGTTTTTACTCTAATGCACTTCAGTTGGGTCCCTGATTGTGCAATCTCGATTTCGGAACTTCTGTCTCATAGACCACGGGTGTCCTGTGTTATACGACCGGTGTTGTACGTGAATGGATTGATGGACTCAATGGATTGATTTTCAGTTGATGTTTATCGTGTTTTTTCGACAGGTGGCTTGCGTGTTTTCATTACACTTCTATCTATTGTTGTGCGTGAATGGATTGATGGACTCAATGGATTGATTTTCAGTTACGGATCCTTCTTCCCAGTTGGTGTTTATCGTGTTTTTTCGACAGGTGGCTTGCGTGTTTTCACTACACTTCTATCTGTTGTCCTAAACGACCGATACTGGAAATTATTATTTTTACATGCTTTCAGGCAATTTTGCAATTCATTTCTCTCAATTCGGCATAGCCCTTGCCAAGATTTTGCGAGTTTCAGTTCAGTAGTTTATTTGGGTTTAGGCTAAGATTTTCTCCAGTGCTTTTCAGCGTTTAGGCTCTCATTTTGGGGTCAATTTGGTCGTGGTTTTGTTTCACTGCTGGTTCAGTCAATGAAACACACTTTGCCCATGTCCCTTCATTCACATTAATGCTTCATCAATGCATTGTTGCTCCATTAATGCAAGAAAGTTTGTCATTTGAGATAAACATGGAGCTATATCTTCAATTTTTCTCATCTTATGACGATCTCCAAGATCTTCTTACAATATTTGATTTACCGCATTCATTGTTGCACCACCTTTGCTTTCCACATATAAACAGGCCTTCAGGTAACCACTATTTCTTACTATTTGCCTTTGTTTTGCTTATATTGATTTTGTTTTGTTTCATTTACACTTCGAGTTTCCATCATAAGATTTCGCACCTTGTTAAATTTGAAGGTATTCCTTAGTTCTTCATTTAGTCTGCTTATTAGATGGTGAAATAACGTTGCTCTGTTTTAATTGAATGTGACTCTTGCTTTGTTGCGAAAAGATTGTGACATGTATTGGTTATGTCATGCCTGCCAATAAAATGTTAGGTATTAGTTTTTTGGCTAATTGAAAATGTTGCTTATGAGATGGTGAAACACCCTTGTTGTGTTTTAATTGACTCTTACTCCCTTGCTTTGTTTTAATTGACTCTTACTCCTGCTCTGTTGCAAAAGGGAGGTGACTTGTATTGGTTATGTAGCTTCATAATGGTGTAATACTCATGCTATGTCAATAAAATTATAGGTATTAGTTTTTATGATATACTTGTTTTAGGTAAGGAACTTAGCCTAAAGCTGCAATGTCACTACAAAGCTTTGTTGATATGTCTTTCGTTATCGTTCTCCAGTACTGGTCAGTGAAAAAATGTTGTTTAAATCTTACATCGTCAACTACCCATTTGACTAGGTCGATATACATAATCAAACCAAATTTAGAGACCAAATCTCCGCCAAATTTAGAGGTAGAGCGATGAAAAATAACGCAGAGTGAGTTTAAAATAAGGATGGACTTAGCTGCAGAATAAATTCTGCGAAAAGAATACGAACAGTGAAAATAAAACTTGAAAAATCGAGGTTTTTCGGTTTCTGATACCCGAATGTCGAAAATTGGAAATAGGAACTTCGACATTTCTTTATTTGAAAATACAAAACTTTCGAGATTCGAAATGCCGCAAATTGGATCTTGGGGAATACATATAGTGTTCTTTATTTGAAAACATAGGACATAGGATTTGTGCAATCCGAAATGTCGCAAAATTGGAAATCGAAACATAGGATGTTCCTTATTCGCAGATCCTAAATTGGGGAATTGAAAATCGGAACATATGGTGTTCCTTATTGGAAAACATAGGACATAGATTTCTGGATTCCGAAATGTTAGAAATCGGAAATAGGAACATGGACATGTTCGTATTTGAATACACAAGATTTCTGGATATGTCGCAAAATTGGAAATTAGAACATAGCATGTTCCTTATTAGAAAACATAGGACATAGATTTCCGGATTCCGAAATGTCAAAAATTGGAAATAGGAACATGGACATGTTCGTATTTGAACACATAGGATTTTTGGATATGTCGCAAAATTCGAAATAGGAACATAGCATGTTCCTTATTTTCACACGTAGGATTTCTGGAATCCGAAATGTTGGAAATTGGAACATATGGTGTTCCTTCTTGGAAAACATAGTATTTCTAGATTCTGAATTGTCGAATATCATAAATCAGAACATGGAGATGTTCCTTATTTGAAACAATAGGATTTCATGTCAGAATTTGGGGAATGGCATATAGGAACATATGATGTTCCTTATAAGATAATATAGTATTTCTCGATATACCTAAATAACCCGAGAAGTGTCTGCATCCTCAAGAACTGAAGGATAAGGATAAGGATTTGGTAGTGCGACGGTGCATTGAAAACCTAACTTGTGAAGCAAGCCACGCTTGGGTACGATTTGAGTGACAATGTCTTGCTATCAAATACGACCGATTTGAGTGACAATGTATTTTTCTTCTTCCTGCAAATTGTACCAATTTAGAAGCCACAATCTCCACAATCGGGGAATGGCATATGGGAACATACGGTGTTCCTTATTGGATAATATAGTATTTCCTTTCAATGCGTTTATAGTTAAAACATATACAAACCAGAGTAATGAAATATGTTAATGAATAACAACAACCAGAGTAATGATATATGTTAATGCGAAGAATTCTGTTTTTATATATCCATTTTATTCTGGTCAAATGATTATGTTACATTCCAATTTTTTTATTTTTTCATTCTCAGTTTCATTCCACGGGAAAAAATAACCATCACGTTATGGAGACTATGGTAACTGAAGATTCTATTTCACTATTTCTACATGGTACTGTCAACCTTTGCCCGCTGGTACAGGTTGTTAGAATTTGAATTCCATATGATCTTTAAGTAAAGATTTATGATTATGTTGCAGCAATTGAATGGAGGATGAACATACAAACTAAGAAAAACAAACCACACAGGAAACAAACAAATATTGATAAGGAATTTACAGTATATTCATCATAATAATATCCAGTGTACAATAGATTACAAATAGGTAGAATTCGAATACATGAGGAATGAATTCGAATTCTCCGAGTGGATAAGACTGTATCTAATTGAATCTCTAACTCAAGGTCTCCCAATCAATATCGGAGTCCAACAAATCAACTCTATGACGACCAATAACTCCAACAGACAATAACAACTAGTTAACTCAGTGCAACTGAGTGTGGTAGGTGAACAAAAGTGCTCCTCCACATGTATGCATGCATTATCCATGCAAAGCATGTGCTAGCTAACTGATAGTGAGTCATCTGAAGGTAACTAAAGGCTAACTATGGCTAATAAGTGCTAACTCCAACTAACTGAAGTAGGTTGGTTCCAGGATTCTCAGTGGCTCCTAAAATGTAGGGATTGGTCTAGGAGGCACCCCCACTGATGCATGTGCATGCAGTAAGTGGCAGTTAACTTGTAGCATTGTCCCACACACTTCAATGGCTAGTACATGTGGCCCCATTGGGCCATGTGGACCCAATTGCACTAGTGGACTCATTTAATTAATTTAAGGTTCCTAAGTTAGGAAATAATTAATCTAATAGACATTTGACCAAGGGAGGATTGATAATCCTAACACCCCCCCTGAATCCTAACTTAGACAACTGTGGGCCTTGGTAACAAGACCATAGGTCACCCAAATACAATCTAGAAGATAATAATAATAAAAATCCTGCTTAGTACAACTAAGGAAACAAGGGAAAACCTCATGGGAAAACCCACCCCTCAAAATAAGCAAGAAAATAGCAATATGCAAGCTATCTTTAGAAGAAAGAAGCTTTCTACTTAGAAAAATCACTTGAGAAAAAAAACATTGCTGCAAAAATTGCAGCTCTATCTAGCAGCATGTTCCATCAGTGGACCTCTCAATGTACTTCTAAATTGATGACTCTGTTTGGTTATGCTGGATGGTGAAGGTAGGGAATGATCAAATCTCTACTTCTGTTGGCCATGTAGTTGATCATTCGCCATCATCAAGTAGCATCGACCTGGAACTTTGCTGCACCATTATGTGAGAGATAGTGCAGCATGCTCATTCTGATACTGAGACCTAATTCTTCTTTTGTCTTCTGGAACTCCAGCACCACTTCCAGCTGCATCAAGAAGCTTTTGAGTCCATCTGGGTTTAGGCTTGTAATTTGGAATGGGTACTGGATCTGGATATAGAATCTATTGAGATTCAATCTCAATAACAGGATCATGTTGTATGTGATTTTCTCCATCTGAATCTGAAACATGTAGCACCTCATCATCATAAAAAATAGGAGGAGAAATGGTTATACCTTCCTGTGCTGCTGGAGGAGTATCATGCAATTGATCTTCTTTGAACTGGACACTTCTTTCAATGAAGCATCTTCTGGTATCAACCTCCATCAGTTTGTAATATTTTGTGTAATCTACATATCCCAGCAGAATGCATTCGCTACTTCAGGATTAGAAGGCCTTTCTCTTGTCAAGTGGTATCCTGGCCCAAGATTTGGAACCAAAAACTCTCAAATGAGAGGCATTGGGATTATACCCATGCAATGCTGTGAATGGATTCACCCAAACCACTAACTTGTGGGGCACCCTATTTTTCAAATACGAAGCACAATTTACTGCTTCAGCCCAAAGAGAAGGAGGTAGATGCTTGCCATGGAGAAGGCATGTTGCCATCTCTTTCAGGGATCTGTTCTTCCTCTCAACCACACCATTTTGCTGTGGTGTGTATGGAACTGAGTATTCCATTCAAATCCCCTCTGATTCACAGAAATTCTGGAAATTTCTTTTGACATATTCTCCTCCTCCATTGGATCTTATTGACTTTATATTCTTATTGAAGTTGTTCTCAACCATAGCTTTAAAACTTTTAAAAGTCTCAAAAACATCTGATTTTAGGTTCATGAAGTAGATCTAGTAGTACCTAGAACAATCATTAATAAAGGTAAAAAAATACTTGCAACCATTAATTGAATTTGTGGGCATAGGTCCATCTACATCACTGTGTATCAAATCAAGTGTAGAAACAGCTCTATGAGCCTTCCCAACATCATACTTCTTTTCTGGATGCTTACCTACCAAGCACCCAACACATACTCCATAGGAAGTTTGGATGGAGGGCGAACCTTCAACCATGCTATCATTGTGGAGCTGCTTCAGATATTTGAAATTGAGATGGCTAAATCTCTCATGCCAAATCTTGCTGGTGTTGTTAGCAAGAGACAATAAAGCTATAGGAGGATAAACATGCAAGAAATGTCAAAACGCATAAGCTTTGGTAGAGTGATTTGCAATACCTTTCGCTACAATATTTCCAGTGGATTTTTCTGTAATCTCAACTGAGTCTGAATCGAATGTGACCCTCTTGGGAGAGCATGTATGTTTCATCTAGTAAATAGATAACAAGTTAGTAGTAAGGGAGGGAACATATAATAAATTCTTGAACTCACCATGCTTCGCTCTGACTGAGCCCATTCCTTCTGCTGGAATATGGGAATCATCTCCCATGTGAATATTAGGCCCCTTTGACAGTGAAAGAGTAAAGAAGGATTATTTGGAGGAACCCATGTGGTTAAAGGGTTCAGAATCTATAATGTATGCCGAGGATGGAGAGAGAGTTTCTTTCACAGCATGACACCTGTTATCTCCCAAAATAAATTTATTTTGATAGTATGAAGAATTCAAGTCATGTCATGAAATATTTGAATATGACTAACAAATTGGAAGAAATCGAAAGTTTAAGCTTTTGGTGGCTTAGGCAGGGTTCTTAATACCTCATTAGCCACCGAAAGGATTTGTTTCAGTAGCTAACAATTTAACGCAGGATAAAGGTAAACCACTAAAAGCGGGCCCACGCGAGTAAATGGTAAAACACATTCGGTGGCTTAGGAGAGACTTCAAATGACTCATTAGCCACCGAAAAGTGTTTCTTTCGGCAAATTAGTAAGCATTCCAAGAAGGGTTTTAACTGTTGAAAGAGGACAGAAAGCGACATTGGTAAAATCACTTTCGGTGGCTTAGGAGAGACTCCAGATGACTCATTAGCCACCGAAAAGTGTTGCTTTCGGTAGCTTAGTGAACATTTCCAGAAGGGCGTTAACCACCGAAAGCAGGTGAAAAGGAGTTGGGAAAAAATCACTTTCGATGGCATAGGCGAAAGCTCTTACGTTTCATTAGCCACCGGAAGGATAGGTTTTCAGCAGTTAAAAGGAATATTCGGCGAGGCCACTATCTGCCGAAATTTGGGTTTCACCGTGACATTGGGAAAATGGTTTTAGTGGCTTGGGAAAAAGGATTATCATTTCATTAGCCACTAAAAGCCATCTTTTCGGTGGCTTGCAGACAAATTTCCGAATACTGTTAACCACCGAAAAGTCTAAAGAGAGAAATGGTTAGAAATCGGTCAAATCAAACCCTGTTAGCAAGATAACGATCAGTAAAAGGCATGATAAACCACCAAAAGGACGGGAGTCTGCATAACTATGTGAGGGAATCAGTAAGGAGGTCTTTAGTGAGACTGATAAGGACTGATGTAAATTTGAAACCATCCTTCTCCCTCCACCTGCCCATAGAGCTGCAAAAAATCCCAATGAGTATCTAGACTGATTTTGACATCATTGCTGGGAAAGGGGTCTCGAAAATATCAACTGAAGACATCACCCTATGACCTTAGCCTCAATCACAAAGGATAAAGCCCTCATAATCAGTGCCAAATCTTCAGTACACCCCACCCTCGACTTTGGCATTTATCTCCACTAGAAAGCCATCTCTAAGAAGCAGCCTTCTAAAACACTGTCATACAAAACTTAAACTTATTTTTGTAGGTACCCAGGAGTGGCATTCAACAAGATGAAGAAGGGAGGACCTGATCTCAGGCAATATTTGAGAGATATCAGCTATTTGGAAGCACATCCAGAGGTCTGTAAATTTTTCTAGGATGCTGTGTCACATCCCCATCCCTCAACCGACGAAGAGGACGCGACAACACCAACACGACGAGAAAATAGCCCCCATGTGGATAAACAAACAACAATGGTGGAATTAAAACTTACAAGCATACACAGATGCAAGATGAATCAACATTCAGCGGAAGCAACACACATACATTTCCAGCATAAAACATGTTCATCATAATTCATTATACAATAGATTAAATTGCAGAGAAGAAACGGTTAGCAACACTTATCTTTCGATGAAGAATCCCGCAACCAACTACGTCTCTGCAACGTTCCACCCAACCATAGGCCAGCTTGCTAATCAATCTCTCAGCACACTGCCACCCTCGAGCTGGGCATGATTCCTCCAAGGATAAGGGTCAATGCAGGCTTACACATAATCAAGGGACACAATCAGCAAACCAACACCACTGGGTTTACCAGGCCATCAACAGATTGGCCAATCCAGCACAGTCCAGTAGACAACCACTGCATACCAACAGCAAAACAACCCTTCACAGCCTTGTGAAGAAGCAAAGACAACCAGGGATAATCCATTAGAGGAAATTTGGGGTCTAAAATGGGCCTTATAAGAAAGCGTGCCAAAATAGGTTTTTGTGAGTTGAAATTCAAGAACCAATAAAATTTCAATAAAATAAGTCAACCATAATGGTTGAATTGACTATTTGTCATTAAAAAAAACTACTTTTTTTGTTCGTATTTTTGACATATCTCATTGTATTTTTACTCAAATTTTGATCGGGAGAGCTCGTTGGATGTGGAATTTGATTCCGCATCCAACGAGTACCCACACTGCATACTTTTGACGGACCCCGCTACCCCAAAAGAAACAAATACCTGAAAAAATGTGATGATGACATCATCATCACATTTTTTCAGGTATTTCTTGTTTTTGGGGTAGCGGGGTCCGTCAAAAGAATGCAGCGTGGGTACTCGTTGGATGCATAATCAAATTATGCATCCAACGAGCTCTCCCAATCGAAATTTGAGTAAAAACACAGGGAGATATGTCAAAAATACGAACACAAAAAGTAGTTTTTTTCTTTCTTCCTCCAAAATTAATCAATATTATTTTATTATTTTAACTATTATTTTATTATTTTCTTTAGGAGGCCCATTTTAGACCCCAAAATTCCTCTAATTCCCAAACAAACGCTGAACACAGATCAAGCCCACAAGGCAACACAGAGTTGTTCTTGGCCCTACCATGGTCAAAACAACTCGGCTGCAACACCCAAACCAGGGTATATCAACAGCCTAACTTCCTAATCAAAACGGTGGCAACAATCCACCGCCCATAGTGGATAAGAAACAGAACTCCCTGCGTGGACGGAGGGAAACTCAATCAACGGATTGGAAATCCACAATGGCCCAAACGAATTTGAGCACCACAATCAACAAAACGTGGGGAAGACAACAGCCCCAAAACACAAGCAGTGAGCACGGCTCACAACATGGTAAAACGACCCCAAACAGTCTGTGCGTGAGGGAACTTGCACCAGACCACAAAAAACAGAGGAAAACATATACACGACCACAAATCAGTAAGGAAACTTACACACCGTTCCTGAGTGTAGAAATGGCTCTTGCACCCGAAAACCCTGAGTGACGGCCACGATTTCACCCATTCCCTGCATAAGGAAAACCAACCTGCTCGTGAGGAGAAACAACTTTTCCTATGCACACGAATCAACCATCGTGAGGGAACAGAATAAAGAATCCCCTATGTGCGTGAATGAACAGAATGACGGTGCACAGGAGGAAGTCGAACTCATCTCTGCGTGAGACATCCAAAGACCAAATCCTGCGTGAGGATTAACAGGCAATCAGGAAAAAAAAACCCCCCAACAGTCCATGGGGAGAATGGAGTCATGAAGGTGAACTGACCGGGATGGAGTGGAGTGAATGGAAAGTCAAGGGTGGAGTGGGCGTGTGGGAAAAGGACTATAACAGTCTTGCCACCCCACTCCCAAAACAATAACTACACCAACTACCTCCATCAAGACATCAAAACAGTTGGGTGAGAAAAGGAAAGGTGGAAAACACACAAGGTGGTATCACATGGGTTTTTCCCCCATAACCACAGTCTGACATCCCCCACCCCTTATCCTTTGGAACCATGCCCTTTTCATTCAACGTTGCACTGCCGTAGCTGGTTGTGGTTTTAGTTTTAATTGATGTGCGTATTTACATGATACCAAATTATAATGTGTTAAATGGCATGATAAACCATCGGCAACTATCCCCATTGCCGAAACACAAACACAACCAAATCGATGGTGGGGCTTTTGCCTTGAGCTCCTCACCACGATTAATTACAATATATACATCCTGCAAACGGGGTCAAAACCGGGGACATTACATTCCCCTCCCCCTTGGAGTAACACCGTCCTCGGTGTTCCATTACATATATATACAATACATATATAATTGCACATCAAAATTTCAAAATTGCAGATCTGTCCCGAGTTCAATCATTTATGTTGAACGTTCAAGACCAAGCCCCTCGGCTTCCATGGACTTCCCCTGCTGGTTCTCAGCTTCCAGCTGATCCTGAAGTCTAGGAACCTTGCGGCTATTACCTTCATCATGTTCCCTCTTTGGGCAGTCCCGGTGTAAATGATGTCCTCTGCATCTCCAGCATCTCACTGGCTGCTTCATCTTTACCTGCTCAATTTCCTTTGAGTCTTCATTCCTGGACCATTTCCTATCGGGTCGCTTGGACGAATGTCCCATCGCTGATCCACCTTCATTTCCCTTGCCGATTGCTCCCAGAAGGCTTTTCACCTCCCTTTGCAAACCAATAGAGTCTTGCAAAATCTGGTGGTTCATTTCACTCTGTATCTTGAGCATCTCCCCAAGATTCTCTTGGTTCTTGGCAATCACTTGAAGGAGACTCCCAGCCAAGTTCAACAACTTTTGATCTACGACCATGATCAATGTGCACCACTTGGTTTCACTTTTCCCACCTATGTAATGCACCATTGAAATTCTATCAGACCAAGCATAATATAGACATTAAAATTAGTCATTTAATTACCCAATTGGCATGACAGTCCAAGTCTCATCAATGAGGCTTTCATATTTTCCATGCCTTCCCAATAGGCACATGAGCTCATTCATGTCCATTCCTGGGCAGGGAATTAACTATTCCAGCATTCACAAATTTACTTAAGCAAACACACACATTTCATTCTCAATCACACATGCATTCAACAATCTTTTGTTTTCACAATGCATAAACATATATATATATAATCAAAAGGAAAGAGAGAGCAGTAAGAGTTTTTTTTTCCCTCTTTGTTTCGTTCCATCCTGGAACCCACACCATCGCAGTGGCTTTTCATGCTCTCAGCCTCTTTCACTTCACCGTGAATGCTGGACCAATCTCTCTTGGTCATGACACTTAGTGTCTTCGGTCTATTCCAGACCTCTAAACCATGGAGTCTCCCCACATGGTTTGTCTCGGCTGCTAGGACTCCCCCATCTTACTAGCACCTTTTTCATTACCGCTCATTCCGAGCTTTCCAAGATAGTCACATATCCGCATGCATCTCTAGGATGCTCTCATAGTCCTCGCTTCCAGCGACACCTATATCCAAACATTGAATGAATTCACATGTTTAGTTTATTTTCATCGGTTTTATCTTGCTCTAGAGATAAACATCATAACCAATCATATACATATGTAGATTCATAAGAAAAATAATCCAATACTTATCTGTATTGTGCGTTCCCTCGTTCGTCCACAGGATCCTGCTTCGCTTTGTAAGAATTGGGATCGCTTATGGACTTAGATGTTAGGTCAGCACATAGGCTTCTCCTCAACATCAAATAATTAATGTCCAGCCAGTGCATTCTCATGTCAACTAGGCTTGGAACTTTATCATGACTATTTCCAGGTCTAGGATCTACTATGGATCCCCAAGCATATAACAGCCCAACATACACTTACACCACCATACACTTATATCAACATACACTTCTATCAACAATAACCCTTACTCCGCAACCCCTCACAACAACCATTTACCATTTTACCTTGACCTTTACCTTTACCTTTAGCCTATTAACACAAGCAACACAAGCAATACAAGCAAACTCATCAGCGTTATTGCTCAAAAACTGTAATCACATTTCTCATCATTCACTATCAAGTATTGAGACACCAAGAGTGCGCCCACTCCCTAGGGTGTAATCAATATTGAAAACCCTTTCATGACTCAACATCGAAAAAGAGTGCACCCATTTCCGGTGTGTGCCATGCAGGCCCTATGCATACTCAAGCAATTAGTCATAATGGATATTAAATCAAAACATGTTCTGCATATGGAATTTAATAATTAAACATGCATATTCTTAGCAAGGGCCACAGAACACTTATCCATTTGCCGTCGTAGTATGCCTTTGTTAAGGAGGAATGGAGGCTCCTTTCCTGAGTTAACAGTCCCTCAGTTAGCCACCCCAATCTCCTTTTTATATTTCACATTCACACATGTCTTACTGACATAACCCATACCATCTCACTCATGTTATTTACCAAACATACAGTGCAGATGAGACATTTCAAAATGTCTAATGGCGTTTCACCCGAAACCCATTTCCAAGGGAAAAACTTCCCATGAGGTTTGGCTCTTGCAGGTCATCACACATGATCTTCCTGCGGTGTGTATCCCTGACACATTCATCAAATAGCCAAACAGTCAATCATTACCTGATAATACAATCCAATTGATCGTTCCATAACCAAGAAATGACATCGGTAATCAAATTCAATAAGAATTTTACAATTCTGTCTACTGCAGAAATTGACTTGTTTAATTGTGGGTTTCTTGTAAGCAGCACTACTATGCCCATTATAACTTTATGCTTACTATCATAACATGATTACCCACTTACCATGTGTCCCTCCTGACACAATCTTACACCAGCCAACAGTGATTAGTAGTCGTCAACAATTCCTTTAAATTCGAAATTCACAATTCAAATTAACAATCCAACTATTATGCACATCAACTATTTTCACAACCATGAGACTCTTCTCATAAAGTTTGGCTCTTTTTACATGGTAGATTCTGGAATTGGTCAGGGTCTTACCTCTCACTACCATGCTCAAAATAATCTACCTGAAACATGAGCTACAAACATCCAACACAATCTTATGCAAGCCATTAGTGGCTAGTAGTTGTCAGTAATTTCTTAAATTTGAAATTCACAATTAAAATTTTAACAACCTATTATGCATATCATATGGTAGATTCTGGCATTGGTCAGGACCTTACCTCTGACTTCCATGCTCAAAATAATCTACCTGAAACATAAGCTTCAAACATCCAAACACAAGCTTATGCAAGCCAGTAGTGACTAGCAGTTGTCAGCAATTTCTTAAATTTGAAATTCACAATTCAAATTTAATAATCTCTTTCACATGGTAGATTCTGGCATTGGTCAAGGTCTTACCTCACACTGCCATGCTCGAAATAATCTACCTGAAACATGAGCTTCAATCAACCAAACACTTGGTAAGCCTGGATGCCTATAACCTTTTCATTGCTACAACCATCACTAAAGCATTTTCAGAATTTATAAAATTCAAATACTTTCAACTTTTAGTCACATCAATATTACCAAAACTCATTTACTGCATGCAATCATCATCGTATTAACATTTTCAAGGCATAGTCACATCATTCATGCAATTAAATGAAATGTTTATATACTCCTTACTTCACAAGCGTATCATTCATACCACCTTGCTCTTCCATAGAGCATTTCTGGTAGCCAATTGATCATGACTATCCTGCATTCATAACAACCTCTGAAATCATTCCTGAATTATCATCAATTCACCATTTCAGTCATTAGTTAGTCCGCATATCACATGCATTCATCTCAATGCATTCATGCAATACATCACAACATTGCACCTACACTTATGCAATCAGTCATTCACACCCTTCATAGGCATACATCCATTGCATAACTACAAGGTTCATAAAATCTTTCCAATGCCTATCCATTCATGCTATCTTGCATTCAATATACCGTGCATGGCCTAACCATGTCCACTTCATATAGAATTCCTTACTATAATCAATGTCATCAACATATATAGACATGACACCTTCCTACATTCCAATATTCACATGGTATGAGGTCTCTTACCTGTACCAATCCATGGAATTTATCATAAGCAAACTCTTACCTACCTGGGTCGTACTTACACCCTTGATATGACCAATTTGGTTGGTCCTTTGCAAGAGTTTGCAGGGTTTTCTCACCAAATTTTGTCCTGGACTTGTTGCTTTACCCCTTCTCCATAGGGTTGCGGATCTCATTCATTAGCATCAGCAACATATTCATCCGGGTCCATGTCATCATTGGTTTTACCACTAATGCCAACATCAAAGCAATGATTATCATTAGTGGTTCATTATATATATATAATTTCCAATATTCTTACCAACATGCAATATTCGATGCATGCCATACATATCCTCATGCATTTCAAGCATAAACTTAGGAAATGTAGTTATAATCAGTAAGACAGAGTTTTAAGGAAACTTCCCTTTTCAAGTATTTCATCCTGGCATGGAACTACTCTTCCATACAGCAGCTGATTGACTTCATAGTCCTTGCTACCCCTGGGCATGCAACTTTCCAGACTTGTCTATTTGATAGCAGCGGCCATCATTAGCACTTTGCTGCTTCATGCTCAGATTCTGGTCACTTATCCTTGTTCCCTACCGGATAAGATTTCCAACGCCTGCCCACATGCTTCATTCCGATCTCGGGTGTAAAAACCACACCACTTCTAAGAGTGAAGACTTTCACCAAATCTCAGGCAAAACACACAACTGTATTTTGGTCCAGAATGCTAGCTTCAACCACCTCATTTTTGATGCACCATTCATCTTTCATGAATTCTGGGTTCTACTAAATTTACCAAAACATAGAATCTTCTTTTCTCCAGAACGACTGTCTCCGGGGACGAAGGGGGTCAAGGGGGCAGCGCCCTCGTTTTTTTTTTTTTTTGTAAATCATTGATCTTCGCGCAATCTGGCACATAAGATCGCTGCCTCTTTTCTCCTTTTCAGCCCTGAAAATCCACTGAAAAACAGCTCAAAACCCCATTGAAAAATAGTTGAAATCTGCTGGGAAATCCTACGGAAAAAACTCATAATTTTCCTCCACAGAATCAGCTCCCGAAACAACCAATCATTCCGCATAATCGGCTCTCAAACCACTAATCCTTCTGTAACGGTGGCTCCTGGAATGCTTTCTCTTTTTGATCAGCGTCGAAAGCCTTTCTGGTCAGAAGCCGAAATGTTTTTGCTTCCGCAACGGCGGCTCACGAAGCTCTTTCTCCTTCCGATCGGCAGCTCTCGAACCACTTTCTCTTCCGCATCAGCGTCGGCAGCCTTTCCAATCGGAAGCCAAAATGCTTTCGCTTCCGCAACGGCAGACGCTCATTCACTTTCTTCTTCCGGCGACCAATATTTTCATTACTTAGAAAAAAATTTCAAACTTTATTTTACCACGTCGGCTGTCGGCGGTCTTTCTAAATTGGAAGGCTAGTGCCTTTGGCTTCCGCAACGGCAGACGCACTAACACTTCCTTCCTCCGATAGTCAACACTTTCGAGCCCTTAAACATTTTGACGTCGTCGGTGATTGGAGGGATTTCCCGTCGGATGCCTAATTGCTTTTTCATCCGCAACGGTGGACGTCAATCCACTAACTCTTCCGCTACGTTGAAAGTCAACTTCACCCACTCTTCCGCAACGACGGAAGTTCACTTCGCCAACTCTTCCGCAACGACGGAAGTTCACTTCGCCAACTCTTCCGTTAACTGTTCCAAGGTGAAACACTTAGTCAAATTTTTGCGGCTTTCTCCAAACGGTTCCGGCGGGCGGCGGTATTTATCATCAGAAGCCTTAGGGATTTTGGCTTCCGCAACGGCGGAAGTCCCTTCCGCTAATTGTTCTGATTGGGGAACACTTAGACAAATTTTTCAAAATTTTGTCTTTCTTCTTTCCGCCGAATATAACACATGTCGGCAGTCGGACCACTTTCCCATCGGATGCTTAGTTTCTTCTTCTTCCACAACGGCGGACGCGCAAACCATTTCCTCTTCCGATCGGCGGCTGTTTACATCGGAAGCCAAATGACTTTGGCTTCCGCAACGGAGGATGCACAAGAACTTTCTTCCTCCGACAGTCAACGAATTCGAGCCTTTTTCCTCCTCAACGGCGTCGACGAACGGAATACTTTTCCATCAGACGCCTAATCGTTTCTCCTTCCGCAACGACGGAAGTTCACTTCCTCTAGTGGCCCGCCGACTATTCAACACATGCAAAATTTTTGAAGTTTGCTGCTGTTCTGCTGGAGAGAGAAGGTAATCATGTCTTCTATCACTACATCCTTCATGGCCCATAGAGGCCCTCTGCTGCAACCTTTGCTCTAATACCACTCTGTCACGTCCCCATCCCTCAACCGGTGAAGAGGACGCAACAACACCAACACGACGGGCAAACAACCCCCATGTGGATAAACAAACAAAAATGGTTACAAGCATACATAGATGCAGGATGCATCAACATTCAGTGGAAGCAACACACATACATTTCTAGCATAAAACATGTTCATCATAAGTCATTATACAATATATTAATATGCAGAGAAGAAACAGTTAGCAACACTTATCTTTCGATGAAGAATCCCGCAACCAGCTACGTCGCTGCAACGTTCCACCCAACCATAGGCCAGCGTGCTCATCAATCTCTCAGCACACTGCCACCCCCGAGCTGGGCATGATTCCTCCAAGGATAAGGGTCAATGCAGGCTTACACATAATCAGAGGACACAATCATCAAATCAACACCACTGGGTTTACCAGGCCATCAACAGATTGGCCAATCCAGCACAGTCCAGGAGACAACCACTGCATACCAGCAGCAAAACAACCCTTCACAACCCTGTGAAGAAGCAAAGAAGACCAGGGATAATCCCAAACAAACGCTGAACACAGCTCAAGCCCACAAGGCAACATAGATTTGTTCTTGGCCCTACCGTGGTCAAAACAACTCGGCTGCAACACCCAAACCAGGGTATATCAACAGCCTAACTTCCCAATCAAAATGGTGGATGCAACAATCCACCGCCCATAGTGGATAAGAAACAGAACTCCCAGCATGGACAGAGGGAAACTCAATCAACGGATTGGAAATCCACAGTGGCCCAAACAAATTTGAGCACCACAGTCAACAAAACGTGGGGAAGACAATAGCCCCAAAACACAAGCAGTGAGCATGGCTCACAACATGGTAAAACAACCCCAAACAGTCTGTGCGTGAGGGAACTTGCACCAGACCACAAAACGCAGAGGAAAACATATACATGGCCACAAATCAGTAAGGAAACTTACACACCGTTCCTGAGTGTAGAAATGGCTCTTGCACCCGAAAACCCTGAGTGACGGCCACGATTTCACCCATTCCCTGCTAGAGGAAAACCAACCTGCGCGTGAGGATAAACAGCTTCGCCTATGCACGTGAATCAACCATCGTGAGGGAACAGAATAAATAATCCCTTATGTGCGCGAATGAACAGAACGACGGTGCACAGGAGGAAGTCGAACTCATCTCTGCGTGAGACATCCACAGACCAAATCCTGCGTGAGGATTAACAGGAAATCGGGGAAAAAAAAACCCCCAACAGACCATGGGGAGAATGGAGTCATGAAGGTGAACTGACCGGGATGGAGTGGAGTGAATGGAAAGTCATGGGTGGAGTGGGTGTGTGGGCAAAGGACTGACAGTCCTGCCACCCCACTCCCAAAACAATAACTACCCCAACTACCTCCATTAAGACATCAAAACGGTTGGGTGAGAAAAGGAAAGGTGGCAAACACACAAAGTGGTATCACATGGGTTTTCCCCCCATAACCACGGTCTGACATCCCCCACCCCTTATCCTTTGGAACCATGCCCTTTTCATTCAACGTTGCACTGCCGTAGCTGGTTGTGGTTTTAGTTTTAATTGATGTGCGTATTTACATGATGCCAAATTATAATGTGTCAAATGGTATGATAAACCATCGGCAACTATCCCCATTGCTGAAACACACACACAACCAAATCGATGGTGGGGATTTTTCCTTGACCTCCTCACCACGATTAATTACAATATATACATCATGCAAATGGGGTCAAAATTGGGGACATTACATGATGGCTGCTATAGGTTTTGTGAGAAGATACAAGGTTCACATCAGCAGGTGGCTGAGGCATTTTCTCTCTCATTTGATGGCTCCAAGGTAGTCATAGGCAAAGAGAAATTCCACATAGATGAAAACCTAATTACTGAAGTGACTGAACTCCCTGGCACAAGAGAAAAGTGGTTCAAAACCACCATACCAAAGGATGTAGAGTTCAGGTCTTACCTAGAGCCTGAGCATAGAGGAATGGTGTGGAAGAAGAGTGTGCCATTCTCCTAGTTAGAAGAGAGGCGGCAGCAACTACTGAAGGCCATTGTGGTCTACATAACATGTGAAGGAAGATATAACAAAGCCATGATCTACCATTTTAAATTAATGCACCACTTCACAGGTAAAATCCCACTAAATTTTCTCTTTTACTTACACAGGAGTTTGGGAAAAATGGCACACCAGGTGAAGGCTCAGCCAACCAAGATTGCTGGCAGACTGTCTCATCATGGCCTTATCCAACTTCTGATCCAAGAATTGCTAAAGAGGAGGAATATGGCATGGAATTATTTCTTGTTTTGGAATGGATTTGAAACGGGCCTTCAGCCAGAAGAAAAGGGGAAGTCTCCTGCCAAAAAGGCCAACATACCAAGGAGTGGGAGAAGAAAGAGAAGGGCTATATCCCTAGCAGCAGCAAAACAACCTTCCTCGTCTTCCAAAGTGAAGAAGGTTAAAAGAAACTTGGATTTCAGTGAGAAGGGCCAAGAAGTTGCAACACACTGTGAGAACATTTTGAACCTGCCCTACTCAGATTCAGAAGAGGAACAAGAAGAAGGTGCAGACCTAGCTTTGCAGGTTGTAGCAGTGACTGAAGAACTACCATCCCCTACACTAAAAGAGCAAGAGGAATGAACAGAGAAGGATTCCTCCAGCAAACCCAAGACTCAAAGGATAAATCAGTTGCTGAGACAAGTGTATGAGATGGAGATTTTGGAAAGAGAGATAAAGAAGAATAATGTTATGTTGACCAAGAGGAATAAGCAGTTGCATAATTCTTTCCCGGAGATGGGAGGAAGATACATCTTTCTCAAAATAAGGATCCTAAGGTTCATGAAGGACAATACTAGATTGTATAGGATGATTAGGCGTTAGAGACTGTAGCTGAAGGAGGCCAAGCAAAACACTAGGAGCCACCTCACATTGGAAACCCTAGCTGAAGCTGCAGTTAGCCTTCAGCTTCCAGAAGCAAGCCAGGATGTTGTTAACCCTCCTAACATAGAGCCTACTAAATGAGAAAGACAAGTAAACAAACTTGACAGAACAGTTTTGGGTGTGGCCTAAGACTTTTTGAAGAACAGGGATTTCGGTGGCTTAGGCGGATGCTGAGGTAGTTCATTAGCCACCGAAAGCCCTGCTTTCAGCAGCTAATGGTTCCAATATTTTCGCCTCTTAACCACCAAAAGAAAACATAGGAAGAATATTAAGTTTTGACATGCAGGACCAGTTTTGGGTGAACATGGATGGCTTAGGGACAAAGTATAAATATGAAAGACGCTGAAGAAAAAAATCATGGAAGGTATGCTTCAGGTTTTCTATGACATAAAGGGAGGAAAGGCCACCAACACTTAGCTGTCAAATTGAAACAGTGACTTAACCAAAAGAGGACCAGTGGAAGTAATTTCCAGCAGTGACTTTAGTTATCAAAAGGTTCATACAGTGAATGAATTCTACAGTTAGTTAGACTAGTAGTTAATTAGGGTTTTTTAGCCTAATTTTGCAAAAAACAATTATTTTGTTTATCTTTGTTAAATCAGATCCAAGTTTTTAGGATCTGAGTATTTTTGTAAAGGCTATAAAGCCTAAGAATTATTTTATTCAAAGGGTTTGACTTCAGGGACTTGTAGACCATTGTTATTGTCAAGCTTCTCATTTTGCTCATGACCTAATATAAGCTCTTTTGTTATCATTTGTTCAGCTTCCATTTCTGTTTTTTCTGTGCCTATGCTTGAATGTGTTATTCAAGTTATATTCAAGTTAATTAATGTCTGATAGCTGTCACCCTATTGGAATATTGATCTGATTTGAATTATAAGTCTTTTCCTTGTCATGATTTAGCCATTTATATGTATCTGTTTTATGTATGAATCTACCAACATGATAAGTTCTCCATCCATGCACCATATTGTCAACCTCTGAATAGTGGTAATTAGAAGCCTTATCCCTGATTGAGTCTCATACATTTATTGAGAGTGTGAGGTTTATAGGTCACCTGACTTGATCCGCTTAGAAAACCATACAAATATTTAAGTTACTAGGCATCCTCGAGCTACAACCTAGAGGAGTTTCTTGGAGTGATAATAAATTGGTGTCGTTGCTGGGGACAAGAGACTGAAGCTCAACTTCCCTAGGAGATGACATAGATCCTTTCTTTGATGATAGACAAAGCTTGGAAATTATTCTGGTTGTAATCATCTATCTAGCGACTCCATTGAAATAAGGTGGCTTCAAGAAGACCAAGTACAAAAGCAAACCCTCCACTGATCCAG
This sequence comes from Pseudotsuga menziesii, assembly GCA_001517045.1. NCBI lineage: Eukaryota > Viridiplantae > Streptophyta > Pinopsida > Pinales > Pinaceae > Pseudotsuga > Pseudotsuga menziesii. Next base: position 164,300 of record LPNX011077294.1, on the reverse strand, counting down.
TAACACCGGTTTCAGATCTAGAAGATATTTTGAGAAGAGCTAGGGCTTCACTAAGGTAGACCAATAGTGCTACAAAGGAAGCCACATCAAGTATTTCAAGAAATATTTCTGCTATTATTTCTTCTGCTGAAACACTTAATTCTCGGGAATTTATAAATACATCAGAAAATTTTAGGGTTTGGGCATCTTCAAGCACTGTTGCTTGTGAAGATCCAATCCCTAGTGACTCCACTAGGATAGGTCTACCACCACCTTCTCATCTGCTACCTACATCAGTACGACCTTCCTCCACCCTTTCCATACCCATTTCCAATATGGCTGCCCCTCAATTGACCAAAATGGAAAGGATCCTGGTAGCTAGGTATGCTCCCCTAAATTTGCCTAACCCTCTCTTGGCCATGCCCACTGGAGACTACCTTAAGTACATGCCTAAGTTCACAGGAGAGGGAGTTTTCACAACTAAAGAACATCTAGAGGCATTTTACAGTTATGTTGAGAACATTAATATAGGACAGGAAGATGTGTGGACTAGGGTTTTTGTATAAAGCCTAGATGGTCAGGCTAGGAAATGGTTCAAAGAACTGCCTGCTGGATCAGTTGCAGGCATTGAAGCCCTATATGACATCTTTCTAAAGCATTGGGGAGAGAGGAGAGACCACCTCTATTATATCACAAAGTTCAACAACTTGAAAAGAGAGAATGGGGAGTCTGTCTCCAATTTCACCAAGAAGTTTAACAATATGTACAGCAAGATCCCCACTAAAATCAATCCCATTGATACCTCAGCCAGGATAAATTATGCAAATGCCTTTGACTCTGATTTATGCCTGCTTCTCAGAGAAAGGAGATTTTCCTCCTTATCACTCATGCAGGATGATGCCCTAGAGGTAGAATCTAACATTGTGGCATCTCAGAAGGTCAAAGGAAAGATAGATGGGAAGAAGCAGCCAGTAGACCCTATTGGGGATTCTTCATTAGATAAAAATATTCATAAAATGACCAAACTATTAGATAACCTTACTGCTGAAATGTATAAGCTAAAAGACCGAGGACATATACCTGTGAGGGGTAAAGGGCCGAGTGATTTTGTTCCTTGAAACCCTAACTTTGTCCCTTATAAAAGAGGAAACCCCCCAGTTCATATCCTCATAAGGGAAAGGAATCAAGGGGAATATCAGAGAATTAGGGCTCCATTTCATAATGTTATACTAGAAGAAGAGCAAGAGTTCATTGAAGAGGAAGGAGAGGCTGAAGAACACATCCACTTCATGGAAGATGAAGTTGACTATTCTTTTCTGACACGGGCAGAATATGAGGAAGCCCTAATTGATGAGCAGATCAGTGAAGAAGTAGTATATCAGGCTGATGGTCAAGGGGGGTATAATCTGAGGTCCAGGCTAGTTGCTCCTCTTAAGAAGAATATTGTTCCTATCAAACAACCTGCTACACCAGCTAAAAAGGCTACTGTTTTACCAAAGAAAATGGCTGTCGTTTCCAAACCATTACAAAAATCAACACCTTCATCAAGCCCTAAACATGTCCAACTCAAAGCTCCAGTACATGAGGTAAGGTTACCTGATAGACTGCATTATTCTTTTAAAATTGACTCTAGAGATTCAGAAATTGAAGATCCCTTTCCCATGAATTGAGCTAATGAAAAATGATGCATTCAAATCTTCCATACTGAATTCTCTTCAGCCAAAGGTACATATTGATACTGACTTTGTAAATCTACAAGATGACAAACCTATTGTAACCCTAGGCCCTATGATAGAAGACCTAAAGGATTCATGCCCACCTTTCTATATATCCTTGAATATCCATGATAAAGTCCTTCATAACTATCTGCTGGATTCAGGATCTTCCCATAATCTAATGCCAAAGGTTGTGATGGATCAAATCGGTCTCATCATTTCAAAGCCCTACCATGATTTGTTCTACTTTGACTCCAGGAAGGTTAAGTGCTTGGGCCTCATCAAAGACCTTGTGGTGAACCTGACTTAGGTACCTTCAAAAAGCATCATGATGGACATTGTAGTGGATGATATCCCTCCCAAATTTGGTCTCTTTCTGTCTTGATCGTGGATAAAAAGGCTAGGTGGCACCCTTTACATGGACCTTACATATGCCACAATCCCCATGTTTGGGGGGGAAACCAAGAGACTTTACAGAGAGAATCAGCTTGCCTAAATCATAAGCAATGAAAGGAATTCAATCAACCACCCTATTTATGCAATAAATATTGATTTTTGGTCATGCATTCTACAAATAGATGATTCTAAGCAAACGTCAGTCCAGCTTACCAAGCCCACCTCTCAGCAGCCCGAAGAAGTGATCACAACAATTTGGAACATGTATTTTGATGGGGCTAGCACTCAAAGATCAACAGGTGCAGGTGTAGTATTGATCTCTCCATCCAAGGAAAATATTCATCTGTCTTATAAGCTTGATTTTAAAACCACTAACAATATAGCAGAATATGAAGCCTTGCTGCTAGGATTTAAAGCTTCCAAGGAGATGGGGATCATGTGCATGAGAATTTTTGGAGATTCAAACCTTATTATATAGCAGGTCAACAACACTTTTGAGGAAAAAAAATTCAGACTAAAGGCCTACATGGACGAGGTATGGAAACTCAGAGACTCCTCAGCCTACATTATCACCTAGGGATTTGAATCACCTGGCTGATTCCCTGGCTGTCTTTGCAAGTATTTGCAAGTCTGTGTATTCCTCCTTTACCTCCTAAGCTCCGCTATGATATTCAAGTCAAGTATAGACCTTCCCTTCTAGATAATGTCAAAATTTGGAAGGTGTTTGAGAATAATGACGAGCTTAGTAAATTCCTTCAGCTAGTAGATGAGTTCTCTAATATACATATATATCAGGAAAACCTAAACATGGAGGAATCCAAACAACTCAAGTTGAAAGATAAAGTATCTGATCAGAATATTGTCCAATTACCTAGCAATTATATACCTTAGGGTCTGGTACCTCTAGAAGAGCTTTTTGATCATAATGACATCCCTTTCAAGCCTTCTAAAAAGAAGCAAGACTCTGCTGTCCAAGAGAAAAACATAGGTAGCCAAAGCATCCAAAACTGATAAATCTGTCCACTAAGTTAACTATTGATCAGAGGTCCAAATTTTGTAAACTGATAAAAGAATTTTCTGATATCTTTGCTTGGGAGTACAGTGACCTAAAAAACTATGACACCAATATCATCCAACACATGATTCCTTTGGAGAAGGACACAATCCATTTCAAACAGAAGCTGAGATCCATCAGTCCTCTCCTACTACCTGTAATTGAAAAAGAAATCCATGAGATCCTCAAAGGCAAAATCATAATCTCCCTCAGGTATTCCAAGTGGATTGCAAACCTAGTGGTGGTAAGGAAGAAGAATGGGGAAATCAGGTTGTGTGTGCATTTTAGAAACCTGAACAAATGCTCCAAAAAGGACAAATATCCACTACCTAAGATGGAACACCTGTTACAAAGAGTCTCAGGGGCTAGTGTCATGTCATTTATGGATGGATTTTTTGGATACAACCAAGTTGTTGTGCACCATGATGACCAAGATAAGACTTCCTTTACCACCCCCTGGGGCACTTTCATGTATCCTAAAATTCCATTTGGGCTGATGAATGCTGGGGCTACTTTTCAGAGAGCCATGGACCTAGCTTTTGTAGGGTTGAAAGATAAATTTGTGCTTATATACTTGGATGACCTAACTATTTACTCTAACAGCCATCATGATCATTTGCAGCATTTGAGGAGGGTAGTTCTAAATTGCAGAAGGTTTGGAATATCACTCAACTCTAAGAAGTTCCAGTTTGCACTTAGTGAGGAGAAACTCCTAGGTCACATAGTCTCAGCTGAAGGTGTAAATATTGATCTAGTAAGGGTGGAAGCAATCTAGAAGTTGTCCATACCTAGGTCAAAAAGAGATATGCAGTCCTTTTTGGGTAAGATAAACTTTGTAAGGAGGTTCATCCCTAATTTCTTTGAGTTGGTAAAGCACATAACAACCATGCTGAAAAAGGATGCAGAAATAAAATGGGTTGACCAGGAAAGAAGCTCTTTCGAAGAAATCAAGAAGGCTATCATGGAATCCCAAACCCTGATTAGTCTGGACTATACCAAGAGGTTTTATATCTTCTCCTTTGCATCCTATGACACTATGGCAGCTGTGCTATTACAAAAAGATGATGAGGGTCTTGATCATCTGATTGCATTCTTTAGAAAAACCTTGAGAGATACTGAGCGGAAGTATGATCCAATTGAGAAACATGTTTATGCTCTCATAAATTCATTGAAGACCTTTAGGATTTATATTCTCCATGAAAAAGTTCTTGCCTATGTCCCTTCAGCTGCTATGAAGTATGTTTTGACTCAGCCTGACATTGATGGAAAGAGGGCTAAGTTTATTTCCAAGCTCATTGAGTTTGATATAGAGGTGAAGCCCACTAAGCTAGTAAAAGGACTAGGTTTGGCCAAACTCATGGCTAAAGAAAACTGTGAACTAATGGGGATAAACTTCACTTGTGTCAATTCAGCAAAATTTCAAACTGTAGTAGCATCAGAAGTAATTCATGATCAAAATGACATTCAATTAGTGGCTGAAAGCTTGTATTCATGTGAGTGGTACTCATGTATTATTTATTTTATGTAGAAATTAGAAGTGCCTCCTGGTCTTAATCCTAATCAAGCTCGAGCTCTTAAATTAAAATCTATTGAATTCTGCATAGTTGATAAACTGTTGTACTGGAAAGATCTGACTGGGGTTTTGTTGAGATGTCTAGATAAAGAAGAAGCAGATAAGTTCATGCATCACTTTCACTCCAGCACATGTGAAGGCCATCATTATTGGAGGACCACAACTCACAAGATCATGAGGGCAAGGTACCATTGGCCAGTCCTTTTTGCTGATGTATGTACTTTTGTAAGGGCCTGTGACCAGTGCCAAAGATTTATAGGGAAGCAACAACTCAAATCCTTGCCCCTTAGGCCTATTATAGTGAGTGGGCCTTTCCAGCAATGGGGTCTGGATTTCATAGCTGAAATAAATCCATCTTCCAGTGGGTAGCATAAATGGATCCTAGTAGCCACAGAGTACTTTACCAAATGGATAGAGGAAGTACCCACCAGGAATGCCACTCATCAGGTCATCATGAAGTTTTTATATGAGAATATCTTTAGCAGGTTTGGCTACCCAGTAAGGTTAGTAACTGATAATGCACTAGGTTTCAAAGCCGGGGCATTGGTTAGAATGTGTGAGTCAATGGGCATTCAGCTAGTGCATTCCACATCTTATTATCCTCAAGGCAAAGGCCTGGCTGAGTCATCCAACAAAATCCTAGTCAGTATCATCAGAAAACTATTGGAGACAAATCAGAAAAGATGGGATTCTAAGCTAAAGTTTTCTTTATGGGCTGATACGGTAATAGACAAAAGATCTATGTAACAGATAAAAGATCTATAGGTACTTCTCCATTCAAATTAGTTTATGGTATTGAGGCCATTTTTCCCATTCAACTCATTCTGCCAGTGGAAAAATTATTTCAGGAAGAGGAAGATGAACCAAATGATATGGTGAGGAGGATGATGGATTTGGTAGAGTTGCAGCAAGTCAGGGAACAAGTGATAGGAAAATAAGAAGCCCATCAACAGAGGATAAAGGTCGTGTTTGAAAAAAGAACAAAGGTAGACAACTTTCAGGTTGGATATTGGGTCCTCAAGTGGGATGCTGTCAGACAGGACAAGGGAAAACATGTAAAGTTTGACTCTTTATGGATTGGCCCTTTTGTGATAGGTCATGTATAGAAGAATAACACCTTCAAACTGCAGAATCTGGAAGGGGAAGAGGTGTTTGATGGCCCAGTGAATGGGTGCTTTCTAAAGCTTTAGTTTATTTGAGGCTCTGAGGCCTTGTTATTGTAAATTAGTAGTTAGTCGGTTTTTTTTGCTTATAGAATAAACTCCATGCCCAATGGAACAATAAATGATAGTGTTAAGTTTTTAGTTGTTTTCAGGGAAATGCATTTTGGTATGGGGTTCTTGGGACCTCACAGGGAGGTTCCCATCCCCAAGTAGGAGACAGATGTTATCTCCCAAAATAAATTTATTTTGATAGTATGAAGAATTCGATTCATGTCATGAAAGATTTGAAGATGACTAACAAATTGAAGGTCTCTGTTTGTACTATGGTTGAAGAAATTGAAAGTTTAAGCTTTCGGTTGCTTAGGCAGGGTTCTTAATAGCTCATTAGCCACCGAAAGGCTTTGTTTCAGCAGCTAATAGTTTAGTGCAGGATAAAGGTAAACCACCGAAAGTGGGCCCAAGCGAGTAAATGGTAAAAACAATTTCGGTGGCTTAGGCGAGACTTCAAACGAATCATTAGCCACCGAAACGTGTCGCTTTCAACAGCTTAGTAAGCAGTCCAAGAAGGGTTTTAACTGCCGAAAGCAGACAAAAAGCGACATTGGTAAAATCACTTTAGGTGGATTAGGTGAGACTCCAGACGACTCATTAGCCACCGAAAAGTGTTGCTTTAGGAAGCTTAGTAAACATTTCCAGAAGGGCATTAACCGTCAAAAGCAGGAGAAAAGGCGTTGGAAAAAAAAACTTTCGGTGGCTTAGGTGAAAGCTCTTACATTTCATTAGCCATCAAAAGGACGGGTTTTCGGTGGTTAAAAGGAATATTCGACGAGGCCACTATCCGCCGAAAGCTAGGTTTCACCGCGACATTGGGAAAATGGTTTCGGTGGCTTGGATGAAAGGATTATCATTTCATTAGACATCGAAATCCATATTTTCGGTGGCTTGTAGACAAATTCTCGAATACTGTTAACTACCAAAAAGGAAAAAGAGAGAAATGGTTATAAATCGGTCAAATCAAACCCTGTCAGCAAGATAACGATTAGTAAAAGGCATCATAAACCATCGAAAGGATGGGAGTCTGCATAACTACATGATGGAATGAGTAAATAGGTCATTAGTGAGATTGATAAGGACCGATGTAAATTTGAAACCCTCCTTCTCCCTCCACTTATCCATAGAGTTGTAGAAAATCCCAATGAGTATCCAGACTGATTTTGACATCATTACTGGGCAAGGGGTCTCGAAAATATCAACTGAAGACATCACCCTCTAACCTCAACCTCAATCATGAAGGATAAAGCCCTCATAATCAGTGCCAAATATTCAGTACACCCCACCCTCAAATTTGGCATTTCTCTCCACCAGAAATCCATCTCTCATACAAAACTTAAACTTATTTTTGCAGGTACCCAGGAGTGGCATTTAGCAAGATGAAGAAGGGAGGACCTGCTCTCAGATAGGAGTTGGGATATATCAGCTATTTGGAAGCACATCCAGAGGTCTGTAAATTTTTCCAGGATGTTGGCTGCTATAGGTTTTGTGAGAAGATACAAGGTTCACATCAGCAGGTGGCTGAGGCATTTTCTCCCTCATTTGATGGCTCCAAGGTAGTCATAAGAAAAGAGGAATTCCACATAGATGAATCCCTAATTATTGAAGTGATTGAACTCCCTGGCACATGAGAAAAGTGGTTCAAAACCACCATACCAAAGGATGTATAGTTCAGGTCTTACCTAAAGCCTGAGCATAGAGGAGTGGTATGGAAGAAGAGTGTGCCATCCTCTTGGTTAGAAGAGAGGTGGCAGCAATTGCTGAAGGCCATTGTGGTCTACATAAAATGTGAAGGAAGATATAACAGAGCCATGATCTACCATTTTAAATTAATGAACCACTTCACAAGTAAAATCCCACTAAATTTGGCCTTTTACTTACACAGGAGTTTGGGAAAAATGGCGCACCAAGTGAAGGCTCAACCAACCAAGATTGCTAGAAGACTGTCTCATCATGGCCTTATCCAAATTCTGATACAATAATTGCTAAAGAGGAGGAATATGGCATGGCCTTATTTCTTGTTTTGGAATGGATTTGAAGCATGCCTTCAGCTAGAAGAAAAGGGGAAGTCTCCTGCCAAAAAGTCCAGCACACCAAGGAGTGGGAGAAGAAAGAGAAGGGCTATATCCATAACTATAGCAGAACAACCTCCCTCCTCTTCCAAAGCCAAGAAGGTCAAAATAAACTTGGATTTCAGTGAGAAGGGCCAAGAAGTTGCAACACACTGTGAGAACATTTTGAACTTGCCCTACTCAGATTCAGAAGAGGAACAAGAAGAAGGTGCAGACCTAGATTTGCAGGTTGTAGCAGTGAATAAAGAACTACCAACCCCTACACCAAAAGAGCAAGAGGAACCAGTAGAGAAGGCTTCCTCAAGCAAGCCCAAGACTCAAAGGAAAAATTAGTTGCCGAGACAAGTGTATCAGATGGAGATTTTGGAAAGAGAGATAAAGAAGAATAATGTTATATTGACCAAGAGGAATAAGTAGTTGCATAATTATTTCCTGGAGATGAGAGGAAGATACATCTTGCTCAAAAGAAGAAACCTAAGGTTCATGAAGGACAATACTAGATTTTATAGGATGATTAGGCTTTAGAGACTGTAGTTGAAGGAGGCCAAGCAAAACCCTAGCAGCCACCTCACATTGGAAACCCTAGCTGAAGCTGTAGTTAGCCTTCAGCCTCCAGAAGCAAACCAGGCTACTGTTAACCCTCCTAACTCAAAGCCTGTTGAATGAGAAATACAAGTAGACAAACTTGACAGAACAATTTTTGGGGTGGCCTAAGAATTTTTGAAGAACAGGGCTTTCGGTGGATTAGGCAGACACTGAGGCAGTTCATTAGCCACCGAAAGCCTCGCTTTTGGCAGCCAATGGTTCTGATATTCTGGCCTCTTAACCACCGAAATCAGACATAGGAAGAATATTAATTTTTGACACGTAGGACCAGTTTTGGGAGAACATGAATGGCTCAAGGACAAAGTATAAACATGAAAGACGCTGAAGAAAAAAATCATGGAAGGTATGCTTCAATTTTGCTATGAAATAAAGGGAGGAAAGGCCACCAACACTTAGCTGTCAAAGTGAAACAATGACTTAACCAGTAGAGGACCAGTGGTAGTAATTTATAATAGTGACTTTAGTTATCAGAAGTTTCATACAGTGAACGAATTCTACAGTTAGTTATAATAGTAGTTAATTAGGGTTTTTTAACCTAATTTTGCAAAAAACAATTATTTTATTTATTTTTGTTAAATCAAATCCAAGTTTTCAAGATTTGAGTATTTTTGTAAAGGCTATAAATCATAAGACTTATTTTATTGAAAGGGTTCGACTTCGGGGACTTGTAGACCATTTTTATTGTCAAGCTTCTCATTTTGCTCATGACCTAATATGAGCTCTTTTGTTATCATGTGTTCAGCTTCCATTTCTATCTTTTCATTGCTTATGCTTGAATGTGTTATTCAGGTTATATTCAAGTTAATTAATGTTTAATAGCTGTCACCCTATTGGCATGTCGATGTTATTTGAATTATAAGTGCTTTCCTTGTCATGATTTATCCATTTATATGTATCTTCCAGCATGATAAGTTCTCCAACCCTGCACCATATTTTCAACCTCTAAACAGTGGTAATTAGAAGCCTTATCCATTATTGAGTCTCATGCATGTCTTGAGAGTGTGAGGTTTATAGGTCACCTAATTTGATCCACTTAGAAAACCATAAAAATATTTAAGTTACCAGGAATCCTTGAGCTCCAACCTAAAGGAGTTTCCTGGAGTGATAACAACACCTTTCGACATCTTCTGTTGGTGCTTCTTCATCAGGGTTATTTTCTCTTGGAGGAGCAATGTTGTGCTGCTTGAGAAGATCAGACATCTCATCAAATTGCTTCCTCATAGAATGTTCTTCAAGATGGTATCCCTTTTCAAAATACGGACATAACTTCTTTTCAAATTTATTCTTCTTAGAGCTTGAGGCCCCTTCATAAGCTTGTTGATTTGGTTTAGGCTTTAAATCAACTACCTTAGGATCCTTCTTCTTTGATTTCCCCTTTGCTTGGAGTTTGGAGGAGTCAGTAACCAATAGAGCTTGATCTTTGGATTTCTGGATGACTCCCATTCGAATCAATTTGTCTTTTTCTTTGATTAAGGACTCAGAGAATGAATCTACAAAAGGTAGTTTCCAATCAGGAAAGATTTCCCACTTGGAATGAAACATAGAGACATAGAAAGAGTACTCAAGACCTATTTTGATGAGTATTGAAAGGACATTCTTCTCATCCTTCCGCTCTATCCTACACTGTCTGCATTGTAGCACTAGAGACTTGAATTTGGAGAAGAATTTCTCAATGGTCTCGAAACTGCTGGGATGTAAAGATACCAAATAATTCTCTAGAATGTGTCCCCGAAGCTCATCTTGTTTTTTAAACAAGCTATCAAGCTTCTCCCAAGCTTCTCTAGGAGTCCTCAATCCTTCCAAATGGAAGAGGAGATCTCTGGAAATATAAGTACATAAGTACCCGAATGCTTCATGATGAGGTTCAGTATCCCATCCATGTATAATCCTGTGGTAGCCATGCTTGCGCAAGGCCAGCTATATATCAATCCTCCAATCAAGGTAATTGGAAGTTGTGAGGATCTATGGCTTAGGAGTTTGAGAACTCATAATTGCTCCAGAAGGGAGACAACAAATACTTCTTTCAAGCTACGTAGCACTTGTCAATTTCACTACAAATAAAACTAAGACATAAGAACTATTAGAATCATGCTTTTCCTCCATACATGAACATGTTTTCAGGGTCCATCATGCACTCTCCGCTGCTCTGAATGAATCTAGAGCTAGCAAATTTTCATAGGGGACTTCTGTGGAAACCCATCTGCTTCTGATGTTCGATGAGGAGAAACAAGCATGAAACCTACCTGAGAAGGCTCTAATATGATGTTAGAATTTGAATTCCATATGATCTTCAAGCAGAGAGTTTTGATTATGTTGCAGCAATTGAATGGAGGATGAAAATACAAACTAAGCAAAATAAACCACATAGGAAACGAACGAGTATTGCTCAGGAATTTACAGTGTATTCATCATAATAATATCCAGTGTACAATAGAATACAAATAGGTAGAATTCGAATGCATGAGGAATAAATTCAAATTATCCAAGTGGATAAGATTGTATCTAACTGAATCTCTAACTCAAGATCTCCCAATCAATATCGAAGTCCAACAAATCAACTCTCCGATGACCAGTAACTCCAATAGATAGTAACAACTAGTTAAATTAGTGCAACTTAGTGTGGTAGGTGAACAAAAGTGCTCCTCCACATGCATGCATGCATTATCCATGCAAATCATGCACTAGCTAACTGATAATGAGTCACCTGAATGTAACTGAAGGCTAACTGTGGCTACCTAGTGGTAACTCGAACTAAATGAAGTAGGTTGGTGTTGGGACTCCCAGTGGCTCCTAAAATGTAGGGATTGGTCTAGGAGGCACCCCCACTGATGCATGCACTTGCAGTAAGTGGCAGTTAACCTCTAGAATTGTCCCCCACACTTCAATGACTAGTACATGTGGCCCCAATTGCACTAGTGGACTCATTTAATTAATTTAAGGTTCCTAAGTTAGGAAATAATTAATCTAATAAACATTTGACCAAGGGAGGATTTATAATCTGAACACAGATCTCCACATTAAACCAAGTGAACTCACTCAACTCATCATCTATTTGGTTTCGAATCTCTATATCGAACAACCTTCACAAGCATGAGCTACTGCTTCCAGTTATTTATAGTGATCTTGTATAAAATGGACAACTAAAATAAGGAACTATAATCAAAATTACACAATGTTCATGCAACATTGTACATAATGTAACGTACATTTAATTTCCTCATTCTTTTTCTCTTAATCAGTTTCACACTGTTCATGCATCCAATGTTTTTCTCTCCCATTCATCTCTAACATACTTCATTTCATAGGCCCATTTCATTGGTTGCACTCGAGGTTGTAATCATGGATGCAACAATTATTAGAGATCCTGCACCTTACCACTTACCGGTACCTTCTCTTCGGAAAGTAGTTTCTCTGTTCTAGTCAACACTAGATCAATAAATGAAAACCCTAGATTTGCTGGATCGACTATCCCATTCACATCACTCTCCTCTTCTAGCAAAGTTTGGAACATTCAAGGCCGAGTTATTGCCAAGACAAACATACATGAATATGGCAACCAATGAAGGTCTGGAAAATTGTTTGGATTTGACCTTGTTAACGATTTGTACGATGAAATACATATATCTGCATTCAATGAATTGGCACTCTCTTTGTATGACCAAATACAAATATGAATAGTGTACATGTTATCAAATGGCACAGTTAAAGCATCCAACCCAATTTTCAACCATTTGAAAAGCCATAATGAGATTTTTCTAAGTTCCACCTCAACCATTCAACCATGCTTAGATGAATATCCCTTAATACGTTTATGTCACTTTAACTTTTTAAAACTATTAAAGAGATTCAAACTATACTAGTAAATTCCATGGTTGACCTTGTTGGACTTGTCATTTCAGTTTCACCTACATCCACGATATGAAAATGAGATGGTGTTGAAACTGTTAGGAGAACCATTGGACTCCGTGACATGTCAGGCTATAGTATTGACATAACACTTTGGGGAGAGCATTGCCAAATTCAAGGAGTTGAGCTTTCCAGCCTTTGTGGTTTACCTACTCCTCCAGTGGTTGTGATCAAAGGCGGACGTGTACTTACAGATTTTAATGGAAAATCTGTTGGGACTATCTCCAACTCTACTATATTTATAAAACAAAATATTGAACAAACATTAGTTCTCCAGAAATGGTTTAATGACAATGGATTTCTTTCAGCATCACCCTCTTTGAGCCGCAAATTCAGTGCCTCTCATTCTGTTGGTCGAAAAATCATTACCATCAATTAGCTACAAACTCTTCAAGCATCTGAAAAAGCTATTTGGTATTCTCTTGTTGCAACCATCACAAATGTAACATGGATAACTTTCATTTCCTTGCATGCCCTCTTTTTGTTGATGGTATACAATGCATGAAAAATATTTCCGAAAAAGTTGGAGACATTTGGCATTGTGTTAAATGTGATGGGGAGTTTCTTTAATGTGACTACCGATACATCCTAAAGGTTGAATTGGAATATGTATCTAGATATCTTCATGGTGTGATCGCTTTTGATGATGCTACAAACCAACTCATGGGAATCTCAACAAAAGACCTGTGTCTTCTCTTAACTGAATCAACATAAATTGTTGAAATAGTCCAGAGGATCTACAACAAACAATTACTTCTTACTATTTCAGTTAGAACATATACGTTCTGCGGAATTGCATGCCTAAAAGTTGTAATTGTGATGGTTGAAAATACATGATCAACAACTTCACTGGATACATAAATATATAAGTTTGTTCAACTTTATACATAGGCATATTCTTTATTGTTTGTAATGAATGCTTTGGCCATCTCAGGAAAAGATGCATGTCTTCGCTCAACTGAATCAACATCAATTGTTCAAATACTCCAGAACATATGCAACAAACAATTACTTCTTTGTATTTCATTTAGAAGTAATACGTTCTGTGGAATTGCACACCTAAAAGTTGTAATTGTCATGGTCGAAAATACATCCTCGACAACTTCACCGGATACATAAATATATCTGTTTTTTCATCCTGATATATTCTCATATTCTTTGAAAATACAATATAGACAAGTTCTATTTTGCAATTTGATACTTTCACTCTAGAACCTATCACTTAACATTTTTTACCTAAATTGTTTATGCATCCTGTATGATTACTTTTGAATACAATGAGAATTTTCTATTCTGTTTATTTATTGAATTAACAACTTTCTTTTCTTATTTCTTAACAAATATTATCTTTTTTTCATATATCCTTTTTCATACTAGATTTTGTTCTTCTATATTGATTCTTTCTTACAATTATCAATGTACGACCTGAAAAAAAATATGTATTCCGTCAATATTATTTTCCAGGAACATTCTCAGTTACCTACATGCAATCAGTTAACATTTGTTTTTTGTCTTTTGCTTTATATCGATACACTTTGTAGTTAATACATATATAAAATGTGTTACTGCCAGCAATCAAAGCTTCTAAGTCTTTAACAATTTTACGGTTTTGTTGTAGGTGTTATGCCAACTCATAACAATGAATAAGCCAATGCACGAAGAAGAGTTGTATATGCAAAGAATAGAGATAAAAACAACAAGAGACAACATCTTCTTTACAGAGCTGCTCGACTACCTGTGGATATGTCTTCTCCAGTTTCTCTCCCCGAACCCTCCAATAGACCTTCACTTCCACCATCTATGCTAAATCCATCGAACACCCGCCTCAATGAATGCACATCAATGATTTCGTAAAAATATGGACCAATTGCGTGATATGCATGTCTACTCGATTTGCAAAGAATGTTACCTTGGTATTGTAACAAAAAAATTCGATGATGCATATACTTGTTCTCGTTGTATTCTAGAACAAAAAGGCCATCGATTTTCATTCAAAAACAATATGGACCCGGGAATCCAACCACCTTTGCTTGTAGTACTTACACAAGTTGAATAAATGCTCATTAGTCGTGCTAACCCAGTCTTACAAGTTACACATGCTTATGGTGGTCAATATAAATATTCTGGACATACTATTTGCTTCCCCCAGGACATTTCCAATATTGCCAAATACCTACACCATTTAATATCAGAACTTGACATCCTTGTTGTTCGCAAATGAAACTCTACAAATAGTCCATATGAACTGTTTGTTAGTCAAACACGTGTTCTTGTTTCCCTTCAATAAAAAATGGCAAGCAACCCATACTAAAAGGATGTACATGTCAACTTAGTTGCATTATCTTCATTTCCTTGTGTCTCAACAGACATTTCACCTTGGATTCTGCATGTTAATAGCAATGCCACACTATCTCACCAACTAAGCTTGTTCTCTACAATTCAACCACCAAATTCATTTGAACCCTATGAATTAGAATCCTCCTCGTTTATTTCAACACAAACTAATGCTAGAACTGAGGTTGAATAAATTAGACAGTTGTTACATATAACAAATATCCCACTAGCACCTTCCATTGATTGGTCCCCTATAGGCATTTCCCCTATCAATGAGTACAACACAAAAGGACTTCTTTCCATGGATTTTCCAACTTTATTCCCCACAGGTGCAGCAATGCTTAAAAAACCACGCATTCATGAGGTTGATATGCACGAATATTCACTTCATCTAATTCACTATCATGACAACAGATTTGGCCAACATCCTCGGTTCTCGTACTACATATACAATGTAATTATGTGTCATCGGAGTAATGCTACTGCCTCTGTTTTTGTCAAAACTAGTCTTGAATATACACTACCTCTGACAATACTTGAGCTTGTTAACCAATTGCAAGACATGCCTAATTAGAAAATTGGTGAGCAGGTCGTAAGGTTTGGATATTCATTACGTGGAACACTCTCATATTGGAACAAAATTAGGTTTGAACTGACAAATATGATCAATCAACAAGGTATACCAACTTTCTTCTTTACCCTTAGTGCAACTAACACAAAATGGCTAGATTTGCATGTTCTAATGCTTGCTGGATTTTCTACCGATTTAGCTCAAGACTACCAATGCAAAGTTCACAACATCATATCAAATCCACATATTACACCACAATACATGCACAATATAATTAAAACATTCCTTCAAGAGGTGCTTGAAAAAGGTTTTCATATAAAAAAATCTTGGTGCAGGTATTTTACCATCTCTTTGTTCTTATTTTTATCTTCGTATTTTTCACTTTATACATTTCATTTCTAATATATTCCTTTTCCTCCCATGTAGGTATGAATGCTAGAATAGAGGATGTTCAGGTACACAGGGTACTCCCAAAAGACCGAACACCAAGAGTAGCCACTCACACAAACATATCACATATCAACACACCGATATTTTGACATGGTTAAAACCCTTGAGAGGGAAACAGTCCATGGCCCCAGCCAAATAGCTACTTGGAGCAATTTACTATGCAAAAGAAAGAAAGTTATAGATGATCTTCTCATAATCGATCAACTAGCCAAGGACCTTCCATTCTCTTTAAATAGAGATCATGGACCAATCGGGTATTAAGCCACATATCAAGGGTAGATATGATCTAAGAGAAGTTGAACCGTCGGATCACTCTATGTCTAGAACATATCGTGACCGTTATATTAGAATATTTACAAATGCATACTAATACATACTAAATAAACACACTTTACCTAACGAATATATTACACAATTTGATCTTAACTAAATCCTAAGTGTCTAAATATCTTAACATCCCCCCTTAAGAACAACTTGGGATAGGATTGAAGGATTTACAGAAGTGACACTATTAGGAGAAGGAAGGAGGAATTAGAGCCTATCCCCCCTTAATGACACATTCATGAACTCCTAACATAGATCGAACTTTAGAAAGCTTCGCTTCTGTAAGAGACTTGGTGAAGATGTCTTCAACTTGATCATCTAGAGGGAAATAGAGCACTTCAAGAACACGACCATGAACAAGATTTCTGATGAAGTGCATGTGTAGCTCAATGTGTTTGTTGCATTGATGTAGAACTGGATATTTGGAAAGCTTGATGGCACTTTGATTGTCACACCAAAGTGGAGTAGGCTGCTGCTGCTCGAATCCAAACTCTGAAAGGATCTATCGGAGCCATAAAGCTTCCTGACTGGCATTAATTGCGGCTCGATATTCTGCTTCTGCTGAAGAAAGAGAAAGAGCTTGTTGTTTGTTACAAGCCCAAGTGACAGGTCCAAATCCTAGACTAAAAACATAACCTACAGTAGAATTTTGAAAATCAGGATCGTCGACCCAATCTAAATCAGTGAAACCATCCAACAAAGGTTTCCCCCTGTACTGTAATGAATCCCAAACTGAATTGTACCTCAAATATATTGAAGTATTATTTTTCTGCGTTCTAGTGACTTTCATGAGGTGTTTGCATATAACAAAAAACATGACCAACGACAAAGGAAAGGTTAGGATGGGACTGAGTCAAGTATAAGAGACTACCAACAAGCTGACGATACAAGGTGGCATCTACTTCAGGGGAAGTACAAGTGGCAGAAAATTTGACTCCAGACGGGAAGGGAGAAGGGGATGGTTTACAATATTCCATGTGAAAGTGACGAAGAAGGTCACAAGCATACTTAGACTGGGAAATAAATATTCCTTCTTTGGTTTGCAAGACTTGGAGACCAAGAAAATAATGCAAACGTCCTAAGTCTGACATTTCAAAATTTTGCTTAAGACTGGATTTCACATGGGTTAAAATTTTAGGGTCACTACTAGTAAGGATAAGATCATCAACATAAATAAAAAGTATGATGAGATGGTTTCCTACTTTCTTGGTATAGACATTGGGGTCAAAATGGCATCTAGAAAAACCAGTGTCAAGGAGAAAGCTATCCATTTTGGCATACCAAGCTCTAGGAACTTTCTTAAGGCCGTATATGGATTTATTAAGATGACAAACATGGTTAGAGTTATTCTGAACATATCTAGGAGGTTGTTCCATGTAAATCACCATGCAATAATGCAAACTTTCCATCCATTTGATGGAATTCCAAATTATTTAAGTCTGCAAGGGGAAAAACAAGGCGGATGGAGTTCATTTTTGCAACAGGGGTAAAGGTTTCATTGTAGTCAATCCCTTCAACTTGGGAAAAACCTTTGGCAACTAACCTTGCCTTAATTCTTTCAACACTTCCATCTGATGCATACTTAGTTCTATAGACCCATTTACATCTAACAAGTTTTCTTCCTTTTGGAAGAGGTACAAGATCCCAAGTATCCTTCGCCATTAAGGAACAATATTATTCATCCATAACTGCATCCCAATATGGATTTCCTAAAGCTTCTACAAAATTTTCTGGATCATGATTCTTGAAAACTTGAGCCCTAAAACTGAGAACATGTTCGACGTTGATCTCTAGGATCACCGGCAAAATCACCAACTTCTTCACATGTTGAACGGACCCATTGAGGAAGCATTGGTGGTGGTGAAACTGGAGGAACATGAGTAGACGGAGGTGGATTTTCATCTTGATTGTCATCATCAGAAACTAGAGTTGGAAATCTGTCAAGGAAGCTGGAAGGAGAAGAAGGCACAATCGTCGAATCAGGCTCGCAGGCCAAAGATGGCACACCCACCAAGTTAGGCTCACAGGCCAAAGATGGGACACCCACCAAGTTAGGCTCGCAGGCCAAGATATTTTCATCAAATTTAACATCTCTTCTAATAATTATATCATGATAATGTGGTTGAAGAAGTCTATAACCTTTTACATCTTCAGAATATCCAACAAATATGCACTTTTCACTTTTAGGCTGCAATTCTTTCCGTTTTTCATCCAAAATATTATCCCATGCTTCACTACCAAACACATGAAAGTGATTTACATATGGTTTAATTTTACTCCATGCTTCTTCCAGTGTTATACCTTGCAAAACATTAGTGGATTTGCTATTAAATATGTAATTTGCACAATTTATGGCCTCAGCCCAATATTGAAGACTTAGTCGCTTAGATTGGATCATACAATTAGCCATTTCTTTTAAAGTGTGGTTCTTCTGTTCAGCTACACCATTTTGTTGTGGTGTATATGGAACAGTGTGTTGTTGTTGGATTCCTTGTTCAGTGCAGAAAGTAGTGAACTTTTTGTTAACATATTCTCCTCCATTATCAGATCTTAAATTAATAATTTGATGACCAGATTGTTTTTCAACAAGGGCCTTGTAGGCTAAGAACATGCTAAATACTTCGCTCTTAAGTTTTAGGAAGTAAACCCAAGTGCGGCTGGAGTAGTCATGAATGAAATTTAAGAAATATTTGAAACTAGAAAAGGAAGCAAATGGAAGAGGACCACACAAGTCACTAGCGGCACAAGCTCCAAGGGAATCGAGGCGTGCCAAGAGGCATGGTTGTCAAAACTGTCTCAATGATGTTTTCCAAGTACACAACCGAAACAAACACCAGCCTTGTAAGATACCATTGGAAGACCCGTCACTGTATTGTCTTTACATAGTTGTTGTAATGAGCGATAATTCAAGTGACCAAATCGCTCATGCCAAAGTTTTCTCAAGTTATCACCATGATCAACAAAAACTGAAGGAAAAGGTGATGACCCAAAGTTGTTAAATTTGTGCAACCTGGTAATATCATCAACAATTCCAGTAGCAAGGACATTTTGAGGATATTTAAAATCCTTGATTACAACTTGGTGAGGTGTAAACGTCACAGTTTTACCTTCACCCGAATGAGTGATTTGATATACTGATAAAAAATTACAGGAAAGTCATGGAACACATAGTACATAACTAAAATGACCATTTTCTATTGGAACTGTTCCAGATCTATCATCACCAACCAATATTTGTTTGGTGTTACATTCATGCATAGTAGAAAATATGGCTAGATCCTTATCCATATGATAAGATGTTCCAGAATCAATGAGCCATTCATTTTAAGTGGAAGAAGAAGATGCAGTATAAGAATAACCCGAAGCACAAAGTGCATGTCCATGAGAGGTAGATTCTGAAGACGAAGCTAAGCTGATGTGGTGCTTCTTCATTGCTTCTTCCAAGGCTGCCATATTCTTGAAACACTTAGATTCATCATGATTATATTTCCCACAAAAATTGCAATGACACTCGGTATTCTTTCCTTTTGGCTTGGATCCTTTGTCATTTTTTAAAGAAGGAGCTAACTGAGAGGGTTTGGGACCCTTGTTTGGCTTATTATTGCGAAAAATTTGTTTCTTGGGAGGCTTGGACTTTTCTTTCTAGTGGGACAATAAGGCTTTCCCAGATGTATCTGCATTGTTAATTATTCCAAGATGAATGAGCTTATCTTGCTCTTTAATTAAGGAATCATAAAAGGATTCAAGACTAGGCTCTTAATAGCTAGCTGTAGTCAAGTGTTATTTCATGAAGTAAAATGTAGATACAAAAAAAGAATATGCAGGTCCAAGTTTGGAGAGAATATGATAAATACATTGTTTGTCTTCTTTCTTAATATTGCATTCTTCACATAAGAGTCTAAGAGTTTTATACTTAGATAAATAGTATTGAATGCATGCAAAATCACTTGGATTCAAAGAAATCAACTCATTTTCAAGTTGATGACCTCGAATTTCATTGTGTTTACCAAACACAAATTCCAAATTTTCCCAATCTTTATCAGGTTCATCAATTCCAGATATGTGGAATCGCAAATCAGTAGAGATTGACATCCCAATCAATCCACGAGCTTCATTACATATATTTTCCCATTTCATTTTCTTATCATCATCAGTGGGTTTTGTTTCTTTCCTTGTGGTAATTATGTAAAGTCCCCTACTTTGTAGAACATCCTCCATACGATATTTCCATGATAAATAGTTAGAACTAGTAAGTAGAATATCACAAGGGGTGTCCATACTGTAAAATAATGGATGAAAGAATAGAAACTAACTATCTGGATGCAAAGAGATCAAAAAATTAGGTTGTTTAAAAAAAATGGCACTAAAAACTAATTCTGGATGATGAAGATATGTTTGATCAAAGAAAATGTTGAAGATGTCCCCAATAGTGACATGGCAGATATTAACTTGGCCAACTAAAAAAAAGAACCCCCTTATTTTTTTACTCTTCTCTCTCGGTTTCCATGCTTGCTTCTTTTTCCTGCAAATCACACCACAAACCGAAAAACAAAAAACAAAAAAGCTTTTCCATGCTTATGGGGTTAGATCTCGTTAGCTTACCACTCACATAAAACCCTCGAGAGGGAAACAGTCCATGGCCCCAGCCAAATAGCTACCTGGAGCAATTTATTATGCAAAATAAATAAAGTTACAAATGAGCTTCTCATAATTGATCAACTAGCCAAGGACCCTCCATGCTCTTTAAATAGAGATCATGAACCGATCGGGTGTTAAGCCACGTATTAAGGGTAGGTATGATCTAAGAGAAGTTGAACCTTCAGATCACTCTATGTCTAGAACATATCGTGACCGCCAGATTATAATATTTACAAATGCATACTAATGCATACTAAAGAAACACACTTTACCTAACGGATATATTACACAAGTTGATCTTAACTAACTCCTAACTGTCGAAATATCCTAACAAAGTATCCACACACATTTATGGTTTTATTTGGTTGGAAGATGCACCAAATATGGACACCTTAGATTGGGAAGATATTCTTATAGTTGACGATGCAAATTTTTTTTGACACATATGTTACAGCTTGGAATCCTCATGCTACACACTTGTTAACATCTAGGTTACACCATTCTACTACAAATGATCCCTGCAGTCTTGCATCACCATCCATATTTGCATCAAACTACTCAGTTGACTATGAAGAACTTGTAAATTTTGTTCAAAGACACACTAGATGCTCAGAATCAACTTGCCTTCGCAAAAAAGGAACATATGTTCAATGTTGCTCTGTTTTTCCATATGAGCTATAAGATGCCTCTTCATTATTCATTGATCCAAATGGACATAAAACATAAAATCCTGCAAGAAATGATTCCCTTCTCAATATTCACAACCCTACCATGCTTTCAATATGGAGGGCTAATGTTGATTTCCAACATCTTCTTTCTATACATGTTGTTCTCAAATAAATTTCAAAGTATGCATCAAAAGTAGAGCCAAAATCAGAAATCTACCATGCAATTCTCTCTCTCCTTGCACATGCAGCACCAAGTGGTGGCCCCATTCTTCAGCCAATAAAACAATTGCTTACACAAACAGTTTCAGAATGAGACACTAGTGCACCAAGAGACATGTCACATGCTGCAAAAACTCCCACTTTTTGTTTTAGTCGTCACTTCTTTTCACTAAATGTCATTCAAAGTGTCTTTCATCGCGTTTTTAATGGCACTAATAACACCCATCCAACTCCCCCCTTCATATTTGCATACATGCAAAGACCACTTGGTCTTGAACATCTAACCCTACTTGAAGCTGCTCGTTCTTGGTCTTTCTCTCCTAATAGGAAAAAAATCCATGGAAACAAAACTTGCATCACAATATTGTTAGAGTCTATCCACAATTCATTTCCATTCCTCCTTTGATTCTTCATCTTTTGAACCGTTTTGTTGGAGCGAACTTCTTCTATACAAATATTTTCATTCCATCCCTCAGGATATTGGAACAACAACTTCTGAAATTATTTCTCATTGGAATCAGATTAAAGGGACATATAGTGTCTAGCATGTTGAACATGCACAAGAAGAATCCTGTACACCTCTATCTGATGATTCAAACTATGATGTTATTACCTTTACGTTGTCCCATAGCATGGATGAATGGGAACTTCTGTCTCAAATGTGACTAGACAACAACATCCAAATTGATGACCTTGAAATGCTTGGACATCGTGATTTTGACAAAAATCACAATTGGACACATAAAAATATAACCACTGACTTGCATCAGACAACAACATCATTCATTGACCTCAATCGCTTGTCCACCCATCTACATGAAGACATCCTATCATTTTCCAATTCACTTGATTCCTTGTCTACCACACAACACATAGCCTTTGATGTTGTCATTTCTCATTTTATAAACACTACATCGGCTCCATCACTCAAAATGGTGATTCAAGGTACTGCAGGCACCAGGAAATCTTACCTCATATCTTGCTTAAAATCTGCACTACAAACTGCATCTGAACAAAGTTCCTCCCCACTTCTTCTCCTTGCTCCAACTGGTGTTGTTGCTTTTAACATACATGCATCTACAATATATTCTACTCTTCGAATACCCATTAGTGAAATGCAACCCCTTGAAGGCCAATTCCTTTCAAAACTTCAAGAATAAATCCACCATATTCACTATATTCTTATCGATGAAATGAGCTTTATTGGACCAAAAATGTTGACTCAAATTGATGCACACTTAGGTCAAGCTTTCCCCTCAAATTGTAGAATGTCATTTGGTGGTTGTTCCATAATCCTTGTTGGTGACTTTGGACAATTGCCTCCTATAAAGGAAATCCCCATGTATGCAGGCTCATACGTTGGAACAATTCTCTGGTGTACATTTGATACTTTTATCACATTAGAAACAATTTTTCGATAACAAGGAAATAACCCTTCTCAAACTTCCTTTTGGAAACTCTTTCTAAACCTACGAAATGGAACACCAACTTTTGAAGACTGGGCACTCATAATGACAAGAACAAGCTCATTCCTTTCACATGTGCAAAACTATTCTTTTCAACAATCTATCCACTTATATCCCACCAATACCTCTGTTGCAGAGGCACAATAAACACATGCTGAAACAGCTTAATATGCCAATTGCACATTGCTTTGCAGAACAAAGGAACGAACATGGCTGTATATCCATTTACGACAAGCAGTTTCCATTAAAGGTCCTTCTTGCTATTGGTCAACAAGTCATGTTAACTGCTAATTTATGGGTTCAAGCAGGACTTGTTAATGGCTCACTTGGAAAATTCATTGACATTGTCTACAACTCCAATGAACAACCTCCTAGCTTACCATCTTTTGTTTTTGTCAAAGTCCTCTATTACAAAGGACCTTTATGGGATGCTTTGAATCCTACTTATGTTCCAATATCTCCTATAACAAGGGGATACCATAGGAAACTACTACTTTGTATGGCATGGGGTTTAACAATTCATAAAGCCCAAGGTATAACCCTACAAAATGTTACAATAGATATTGGAAACATTGATACATAAGGACTCACATTCACTGCAATATCAAGAGTTACATCTCTTTTAGGCCTTCTCATTTCTACATCTTTCTCTTTTTCCAGATACTCTTGAATGCAAGACAATCCATTTGTTCAATGTAGGAAACAAGAGGAAAGCTTACTTTCTTCAAAATATTTAAAAGCAAATTGTGGTTGAAGCTTCTCATTATTTGCTCTATAAATGTACTGTTTTTTTATTATCACTTGTTAATGTAAAAAATCTACCTTTGTTTCAAGAAACATCCAACAAATGGAGAAATAATTGCCTTTTAATCTAAACTTTCTTAGGAAACTGACACACTCATTGTCAAACTTATTAAGTACGACAGTTATTATATA
The DNA here is from genome assembly GCA_001517045.1 of Pseudotsuga menziesii. NCBI lineage: Eukaryota > Viridiplantae > Streptophyta > Pinopsida > Pinales > Pinaceae > Pseudotsuga > Pseudotsuga menziesii. Next base: position 140,179 of record LPNX011077294.1, on the reverse strand, counting down.
TCAGGAAATAATTAGCGTATAAATATTTTAGATCAACTCTTATTTCCTTAAATGAACTTTAAATAAAGAACAATTTTTTTTTCAAACTTGGAATTTCCAATTTCCAAAACACAATACCCAATTTTCGAAATCAGATATCGGAAATTGCAAAGTTGAATTTTTGTTAAGGGTTTTTTCCTTATCCGTGATTTTCGATTTCAGGGTTAAGGGCTTTTGACTCAAGTTTTTGTTCAAATGATTTGCTCGCTTCCCGATTCCAATTCTCGATATTTCAGATATCGGTAACCAGAAACATATGTCCTTCTTACATATTCATATTTGATATATATATCTATTCGCATTTATAGGTACATATTATTTTGGTATTTGGTATTTCATATATATATATATATATATATATATATATATATATATATGTTCAATAAATTGATAATTAATTTATCAAATACCGAATACAAGTTTCAAGCATTTTAAAATTGTCACGGATATTGTCTACAACTCCAATGAACAACCTCCTAGCTTACCATCTTTCAAAATAGTAAAAGATATACTTTTGTTTCAAGAAACATCCAAGAAATTTTAAAATAGTTGCATTTTAGACTAAATTGTCTCAGGAACTAAGACACTCATTGTGAAAGTTATTAAGTAGGAAATAATTATAGCTATCATGAAATAATTAACGTAAAAATTTTTTAGATCAACTCTTATTTCCTTAAATGAACTTAAAACAAAAAACAAAAAATTTACATTTTAAATTTTCGATTTCCAAAACACGATACCTGATTTCCGATTTCCAAAATAAGGTAAGTCAGAAAGGTTTAGTTGCAAAACCACAGTTATTTGACATGTCCACCATTTCCAATTTCTGATATTTTGGATGTCGGAAATTGGGATTCACATTTTTGTTGAAATATTTTGCTGCCTTCCCGATTTCAATTCTCGATATTTCGAATATTGAAAACCGGAAACATAATTCATAATCAATTTATGAAATACCAAGTACAACTTTCATGCATTTTGACAATATTTTAGCACGAGAGTGAAATGGGGCTCTCTTTGTTAATAATCCTGACAATTATATATCGTAGTCATAGAATTTCATAACAGTAACATGGAATTCCAAAGCTTTGTTTGAAATTTTAACATTCGAGTTATTTCTATGTTAAATCTTGTAAACGAAAATGTTTACAAAATGTTTGATTATTTAGTAACACATTTACAAATTGTTTATGTTGTAATTTTCAAAATGAAATCATATTTTTCACAAAAACATGTGAATGATACATCTCTACAATTCACAGAATGCTTAATATCTTTACACAGTAATGTCTACAACTCCAATGAACAACCTCCTAGCTTACTCTATATATTCATCAAATTTTGCAAAATAAAATGGAAGTGAGACATCAAATTATATTTGATGCATATGTGATAAATTCAATAGGAAATAAATTCTAAGATGAATATACAATTAATTGAATGCATCCATCACAAGAAAATGAACTCCTGCCTCCTATACAACGTTCAAATTTGAACCTTTCTCACCGCTTCCAAGAATTACAAATTATAATTTTGGAAACTCATATTAGACAAACGTGCTTTATACACAATGACAATGTTCGACAATAGATGAAATAACAAAATGTGAAATTGCTCGTTCCTTCATATTCCAAACTCTAAGCACCAATTACAAGTCAAAATATTGCATAAGCTCCAACAATGTAGCAACATTAAATTATTTGTTTAAGCACGAATACCTTTTTCATCTTTTCTCATATCTACAATTGGTTGCAGTCCACTTACTTGTTATTCTGGATCATAATTGGAAACATTCTCATTCACCCATCCCATGTCACTCCAAAAACTATAGCCCCTGCATTGGCAATAGGACTCTCAACTTATCTTCCCATCTCCTCCCATTTTGGACTTTGGTATCACCATGTTGACAATTTTTTCTTTGGAAGCGATGAGAGGGAAAATAATGACACTCACGAGTCTAGTTTTTGTTTATATAAAAAACCATAAATGAGGTCTAAATGATATTTGCCTCAGTAAGAGGCTCTATTTATTGACTAATCTTACAAAATGTTATTATGAGTTCGGGATTTTCATGATGTAGTATATATCTATAATGAATTTTCATGATTAATGTGATCTGTATATAATTCCCTTATCTCTTGGATGAAATGAAAGGTCACTTAAACATACTGAAATATTTTGACGTCATCATAACACCGCTCGTTTCTGCTATAACGTCATCATATTAATCGCAGAAGTGACTGTTACCCTCACTTGTTATCAGCCTTAAGCTATCTCATTGTGTGTGAACTTGAAATTTGTCACCTCATCGATGCCTTCTTATGATGGTATAAATATTTCCTTGTTGCTTAATCATTAAATATATGAAATATGTTCCTTAATCATTAAGTGATCGTCAATATAATGCGCTCCAAACACCAAATCTTTCAAATCCAACATATTTCATATCTTATATTATCCTCCCATTTTGTTCTTTTTTAGCTTGTCCAACATTTTCATTGTGTATAAAGTACTTTTGTCTAACATCAATGAGCAAAATTCCATTTTCATTCATCTTAAACCTTTTTTTCCAGTAGCGTCGTCAGATATATAAATGTTGCTCTTCATAGATTTATATATAATGACCGTTTAGTAGTGAAGTTTTTAAATGAAATAATCCAATGTGATATTATAATATAATGGAAATATTAATCTAAAATAGGAATTCACAGAAATGGAAATGAGAACATATGGTGTCAATAGGAAAAAAAATTGTATTCCTGTAATTGTGCTTCAAAAAGGTATTTCCGGATTCCGAAATGTCGAATTCTGGATTCTTAATTTCTTGCTTGCCAACGTTTTCTTTTCAGTTTGAAAAAATCACAAAGGGTAAATTGGAAATTGGAATTTACATGTTCGAATTTAACATTTCGTGGTTTTCAACTTCCTATTTTCTCACACGAAAATCCAAGCTTTAATATTCTTCTTTGCAAAAAAAAAAGTCCAGTTTCCGAAGGACGACATGCAAAATGCACAATTTCGATACGGTTTTAGTTCAAATATTTTTTATTCCCATTTTCACCTTTCGCTACGTGGAATGCAAAAAGATGAAACACCAAATCGAAACTTTCCCAGACTTTCTATTTTCGAAGTTTCAGTTGCGCGCTTTAATTTCAAATTTCCCTGCTCTCTTAAGATCTTTCTCTAATACATTACATACTTCTTAATTAGGAAATATATCAAAATTCCAATTGACGTGAATTGACATAGTTTTTTGAAGTGCATTTGTAATTTTTCATTTAAAAATATTTAGCCTAAACAGTCTAAACACCTTCACAATTTCCATAAATTATAAGTTTAAGACTTTTTAAAAGAACTGTGTTTAAATTTATTTAATTGAGTGTGGGACACAACTCTTTATAGAATATGTAGTTTTGACTATATCAAAAGTGCTTAAAATCACTAAGATATAATCTCCTTTAAAACATATCAAACAAATATTAATAAAAATAAAAAATAGACATTATTACTATTTCTAAATTTCTAAAAGATATAATAGTACAAATAGAAACAAAACTCGATCAAACTGGGAAAAATCATTTTCCAATTAAATAAACTTACAAAACTATCGTATGAAATGATACTAATTGACAAATCAGTATTAGGAATCAATAACCATTCATGAGTTGTAATAAAATAGTATGTTAATTAAATAAAAACAGATTTTCAATGTACATTTCAATGTCAAACTTGTAATGGAAAATCACTATATAGTATTATTTTCTATTTGCCACAAATGTTTATGGAGCCTATATCTTATTTCCCAATTTTTGCTTTCTAGAAAATTCTTAATAAGCAATGGTTTAAAATAAATGAACAATAAATCCATTCAGTGATCTTGAAGTCGGATTATCTTTAAACTTCATATTTTTTAACATAAATAATTGTTATTGGAACTTTAAGTAAATTTGATATACCCAAATCAAGCTATTCACGTATATTCAATCTTTAAACTTTAGGTTTATTAAGAGAAATAATTAATTTAGATATATTAGATATTTATACTTTATATATATATTTTAAGTCTACATTGTTATTAATAAACTATACAAAAAATTACAGAATATCGAGAATTCTGCTCAAGTGAAAATAGTGATCTAACAACCATCGAAATCCCTCCAAAGTAAAAAAGCTTACAGTTGTAGTGTAAAGAGCATAAAAACCATAAAGAATTGAAGCCTAATGAATAAGTAAAGTTTAAAGAAAATTACAGAGATATTCAAAAGAGCCACAATAACCCATGTAATATATGGGGGGCTACATACAAAATTACTATAAAGGAATGTTTATGAAGAGACCTTGAAAAATAAAAACTAGCATAAACTTAGAGGTAAACAAAAGGAAGTGAAATAGACAAAAACAAAAGAGGAATAAGCTCATGCGTTAGCACCGTTGATAGTGACAGCCAGGTCTTGCGTTTCCTCAACAATTAGACAAGGACCAAAGAGTTCCTCATTTGAATATGGTAGACTGGGCTTCGGTGCCAAGATAGGCACTTTTCCCAAATAAGGATCTCGTTTCTCCATAGAAGCATCCACTTTCCCCACAGAGGCATTAGATTCACGAGCTCCTTTGGAAAGCTCGCTAATCGTAGTAGGAAACGCAACAGCCAATGTAGATGCACCAATCGTGGTAGGGTTGTCATTCTTTTAGTTGAAATTAATATTCCTAAAACACAATATTATAGTTGGCTATGCAATTATGTTCTATCCAAACCATACCACTATAACTAATTCCTTAACTGCTCTTTTCTTTCCATTATCCATGATTATAAAAATACAAACAAGGCTATCTCTAGGTATATTTGCAATAAGATTCAGAAGGTATAATTTAAAGTGATCCTGAAACTAAAATAAAAATAAATAAAACAAAATGAAAACAACGATAATATAATTTACATGACATCAATTGTAATTCTCTGCGAATATTCCATAGAGACACTGCCGCTACCTCCATCACGCAAGGAGTCAAATCCCAAATCTAATTTTTTCCACATGGCCATGACATTTCTGTGCGTTATGACCATATATAATTCCAAATGAAACCAAGTTTACAAGGCAAATCTCTGCTGAATTTAGAGGCAGAGCGATGAAAAATAACGTAGAGCGAGTTTAAAATAACGATGGACTTATGAGAGGAATAAATTCTGTGAAAATAATACGAACAATCAAAATAAAGCCTCAAAATCGAGGTTTTCCGGTTTCTGATGCCCAAACGTCGAAAATCGAAAATAGGAACTTCGACATTTATTTATTTGAAAATACAAAACTTCTGAGGTTCGAAATGTCACAAATCGGATCTTGGGGAATACATATCGTGTTCATTATTGGAAAACATAGGACATAGGATTTCTGCAAGAAGAGCTTAATAAATAAAAAAAATAGACATTATTATGGAAAACTCGAAATCTAATGAGTGGCGAGACTTCATAAATTCGAATCTTAAAAAAAACCAACTCAAACAGCCAAAAGACTCCAAATCGTATATATCGTATGCATAAAAGAAAATTGACAAAATTTACTTTTCATTTTCAGGAATCGGTAGTCGGGAAACAAACATTCAGCCCAAAAAAGTGTGGTATTTCCCATTTCCAATATCAGGATTATCAGAAATCGAGAATTGGGAAACCAGACAAATCCAGTATCCAACATCGAACGTATTGAAAATCGGAAATTGCAAAAGAAACCTACAAACTTATCTAAAATGAAACTTCCAATTTCCGATACTCGAAAATCGGGAAAGTAGATACAGTCAGAAGTTGGAATTCTACTTTTCCCAATTTCTTAATTTCCTTTTTCCGATACTTGGAAATTCGGAAAGTAGATACAGTCGAAAAGTAGATAGCTCCAAAAAATGCATTTCCACCTCCCTATTAGGAAATCAGAAATCACAATCAAGAAAGACAGATTGTAGAACAAGTTAAAATTTATTACGAAAGTCAATAAATCCAAAGATAAAATATCGTTAAGGAAATTTTATTTAGTAAAAAATGTCTTGACCTAAAATTTCAAAACTCAGTATTAATTTCCAGTCTCCCAAGGTAAGTCACAAAGGTTGTTTTGTGGAAAGACACAATATTGCATTCCATTGTCGGATACAATTGTCGGCAAATCAATATTGCGTTCCATTGTCGGATAACGTTGTCCGAGAGGTCTTGTGTCAAATGTCCATTCAAAGGACATGATCAAAATCCCTCCTGTTACAGCTATTGCTGCGCATGATTGATTGATTGTCCTGACCTTTTTTTTAATGCATGTATGCTAATCAATTGTTGTTTTTTATTTAATGCACTTCAACACATTAAATTGCAAAACATTACTATCTTTCCAAAACTACAAATGTATCGAACTTGCACACACCTATGTTTTGATTTCCGATTTCCCAAATTCTCATTTCCGACACTTCGGATTCTACAGATCTTATGTTCTGCAATAAAGAACATTCCATTTGACTATTTTCAATTGTCCAATTTCCAATTTTCGACAATTTTGATTGTGGAAATCCTATGTCCTATGTTTTCCAGCAAGATACACCCTAAGTTCCAATTTTCGATTCCCCAATTCCAATTTGCGACATTTTCAATCTCAGAAGTTTTGTCTTTTCAAATAAACAAATGTCGAAGTTCCTATTTTTTATTTTTGACCTCCGAGTACTGGAAACCAAAAAACTTCAGTTTTGTTAAAGTCCTTTGGTGTTTAAAGTTTTATTTTTTCTGGTTGTATTCTTTTCTTTGTGCCACAAATGTTTATGGTAAATCTAGCTCTCAAGTTGGATCCTATATCTTATTTCCCAATTTCGGTTTTCACAAATCTTGATCTTGAATCATCTTCAAACTTGATATTTATTAACATAAATAATTGTCATTGGATATTTAAATAAATTTCATATACCCAAATCAAGCTATTCACGTATATTAGATCTTTAACTTGAGGTTTATTAAGAGAAATAATATATTTACATATATTAGATCTTTAGAACTTCATATTATTTTTTTAAGTCTGCATTGCTATTAATCAACTATACAAAATATTATAGAAAATCGAGAATTTTGGTCAAGTGAAAATAGTGGTCAAAAAACAACCCTATTTCGTTAAAAGCAGAAAACTCTACAGTTGAAGTGTAAAGAGCATAAAAAACATATAGAAAATGAACGTTGCTTCCTAAGTAAAGTTTAAACAAAATTATAGACATATTCAAAAGAGCCAAATAACCCATGTGATATATGGGGCACTACATACAAAATTACTATGAAGGAATGTTTACGAAGAGACCTTGAAAACTAAAAACCAGCATAAACTTAGAAGTAAAGAAAAGGAAGCAAAATAGAAAAAAATGAAACAGAAACAATCTCATGAGTTAGCACTACTAGTAGTGACAGTCAGATCCTGCGTGTCCTGCATTTCCTTAACCATAGGACAAGGCCCAAAGAGTTTCTCATCTGAATATGGTAGACTGCACTTCAGCAGCAAAATAGTCATTTTCCTGACATAAGCATCCACTTTCCCCACAGAAGCATCAGATTCAAGAGCTCATTTGGAAAGCTGGCTAACTATAACATGCACTATATATACATCGGGTATCATAGGAGTTAGGTTGACATTCATTTTTGGAGCCATAGAGACAATGCCGCTACCTCCATCACCCAAGGAGTCAACTCCCATGGTTAATTTTTTCCACGTGGACATCACATCTCTGTCCATGATTACCATATCTAATTCCAACATTTTGGATATAGCCTGTGAAATTGCCAACTTAGTATTATTCCATCTGCCTAGCATTTCCTCCATCAAGGACCCCATCATGTTTTTGACGATCCAATAGTGATTCGGGATGCCCCCATCAATATCACGAGCAAGGTTCTCGTTTACCAGCCTCGTTTCCCAATAATCTATTATGGACTGAACATGTGGAGAAATATCATTGTTATAACCATCTACCTTTGTCACACGCGCCCCTCGTTGTGCACGACCGCAACCACTCCCAGCACGACGATACATGGTGTTGGACTCTATCTCTTCCTTGTCTCAACCCGCGGTTCAACAAAAACACAATACCAACAAGACACCACAAGACATCAGCCCGAAAAAGCAAGCTCAGTCAGCAATGCCAACGGAGTAGGTGCAATCTCACCCAAGATATCTTAATGGGTAGCTAACACAACCATGTTTCTGTAGTTGTTGAGGGATTATAGTCCCTTGGTGCGTGGACAAGGTGCTCGACAAAGACGATGGAATGGAGTCCTTCACTATGCAACCGAGGTACAACTGTGTACCACAAACTGCGTGCGACATACCCTTTCCCTTTACCTCTTAATAGCTGGCGCAATAGTGCAGTGCATCCGATTCCTTATACTTAACAAACAGTGTGCGACTTAATTTAAGAGCTTAACCATGAACTCATACACAATAATCCATCAATACTTTTAAATTCATTCATTCATATTGCGATGTACATTCAACAACAATTGTAACTATAATAATGTAAGATAAGCAAACATTCACATAAACATTCACTATTCAACAACATTCATCCATATAACACAAGAAATAACATGGAAACCCATCTGGGAAAAACCACCAAGGCGATCTTCATCTGGTATGAGAAATATAGGTAGCACCTTGCAACCTGCAACTTGCATACTGTTCTTAAGATATGTCTTTCTGACTCAATCTTCTTGCTCTCATGCTCTCTAGTTTATTTCTTCTATCTACTCCTATTGATCCGCACACATCCTGGATTGACTCTTCTACTTTTACTGAGCGGTATGCACACACAACTACAAGATCCGCGGATCAAAAACCTTCTACTTCTACCAGACTCTTCTTTGAGTCGACTACTGAATCTAACTGAATCAAATCTTATACAATCTACTAACTACCAACTGAAATCCAACCCTCATACAGAGCGGGTTCCTCCTATTTATATCATTACAAGACCACACAAAGTCGACTGAGTACTAATCAGTTATTACAGACCTAGGAAACTACAAAATATCTTTGTCACATTAAATGTTAGCCCATACCTAGCCACAAAATTCCTTCAATGTAATAACCACAACCTTAACTATCCACGGAAACATCCTTCAGCTCGTTTGTACCTATCATAACTAGCCGCAAAACTTTCCTTCCATATTCCATCGGTTCATCCTTCAGTAGTCTTCCTTGAATTCTTCCTATTCAGCATTAACTCTTCTACCTGCCTCTTCTACCAACTTTGTATGTGCTTTTCCCGTTGCATCAACCCTGTCGTAGCTTCCTTTCCATTCTTATCCCTCCTTTTTCTGTCGCACGCATGTTTTATCTTTCTGCACTGGTCCATTTGCTTCCTTCTTGAATTCCTTTTCCCTTATCATGCGTGCACTTTTCCTTCCTTGCTTGCACATCTCATTCTTCCTTGTGCACTTTTCCTGGCCCAACATGCCCCCAACACTCACATGTGACTCGTCCCGAGCCACTAAGAAAAAATGGATATCTTCGCAAAAATGTGTCTGCTCGTGACTTAAGCCTCCATCTCTAGCTCCGGCCCAGGCTGTGCGGGAGTACCAACCTTGTCCTTGAATTCCTACACCATCTGTTGCACTCTAGCAACTTCCACTGTGACTTCCTCCGCTTGTGCGGTCAACTACTCCACGCGGTCAGAATTGATATGTTTCGACGGTCCTGCCTCTAGAGATTGCACCATATGCTGAATTTTTTGTTGCACAAGATGAATAAGGACTGTGAGTTGCGCTGCTTTCGACTGGTGCACCTCCACCTTTGCTTCCCTAGTCCGCTCCTAGTCACGAAGAGCCTGTACTTCCTACTGTAGCTATTTGATCTCTGCCATCTTTGTCACCTTTTCTTGAAATGACAGCTTCTTCATCTTTGCCTTTTCTACAGCAATTGTCTCCTTAGCTTTGTGCACATTTTCCCATATATTTCCTCTAGTCACATCTTCCAGAAGTGCTTCCCATATTGTGGAAACAACTTCAACTGCCTTAGTGCAGAATTGTTCTCCTTCGCTTATCTTCCGAGCAGCCTCAAACACTGCTCTGTTACTTTCCCCAAGCACCTTAGGGGGTGTGCTTGGTACCTGCCTTTCTTGCAGCTCCTCAACCTGCTTCTTCAGCTCAGCTACAATCTGTGACAGCTGGGAAACCTTAGCAGCTGAATCCTCATCTTCCTGGCCCTCTTCTGGTGGGAAGTATGCTACCGCTCCCTTAATGGCTTCAACTAGTGCAACGCAACTATGCTTGCGTATCTCAATTTCTTCCTCTTTCTCTTTCAAGAGCACCTTGTGCAGAGCACTGCTTAGCCTTCCTTTGTTGTTTTGTCACCTGATAGCATTCTCCCTCAACTATATTTCCACTGCAGCTGCTTGTTGTAGCTCATAGACTTCACCCAATGAAAGCTTGGAGAATTCAATCTGTAACATGGAAAACTTTTTGACCACATGATCAAATGCACCCATCATTGTTCCCATTTCCATTGCGGCCCTGTGGATATGCACTTTGATTGGTGGCACCAGCTATGGTGTAACTAACGGGACATTGGGATCCACGCCATATGTCTCGGCCTGAACAATGTTTTTGACATCATTAATGGAATCTATAAGCTTATTCGGGTGATCGGCTACTTGACCCACCATGTTTTCCTGTTGCGTGTTTAGAACCTTGAGGCTTTTCTTGGCGACCTCGGCTACAATGTTTTCCATCTCTTGAACATCGTCCGTATTTAACGTGTTCATGTTATCCATTCTATTGAATTTTATCTTCTTCTGCAGTGGCCCACGTTATTGTTGCTGTTCTTTCTGGCGATTGCGGGTCTCCTCATCAGTAGGTGTATGTTCTTCGTCACTTCGATGGGAGCTTCCATCTTTGTTGTTATCATATTTTTCTGCTTGCGACTAATTGTCTTGACCGTTGCCTCCATTGTTTCCTTGACAATTATCTTGGCCATTTCCAGCATCACTGCCTGCGCCAGTGTTTTTACCTTGGTTAGTTGGTGGGTATTCTTGGTTTTCTCCTTTGGGCAGCAGCTCTGCAAGTGGACCATGCCATTCTTTAGGCCACTCCATGACATTGGTGTCCACATCATCATTAGTGATCATGAACCCTGCCTGGTGTGCTTGCTTGGTCAGGTCCTTCTTCAGCTCCAAAATCATGTTATACACTCCCTCCTGAAAATTTATGAAAGAAACATTCCTGTGTACCGTCGCAGCCCAGACTTAGTGGAATCTCCTGATAACATTGTGCATCACCTTGGCATGAAAAAAGAACTCGATATTATTATCCATCTAGTGGATCTTGTTTTTCTTGTCCTCCCACAGGTTTTGGTACTTTACACATAGGTAAGGTAGTGGGACATCCATTGGCTCGTAGTCGGGTGGGTTGGCCCACAAGGTGAACGAGATAAGGATGAGCAGCCAAGAGTAGTGAAATTTGTATTTGGGGACCTCCTGCTCCTGCACTGCATTGTCTATTAGTTCATTCAGTAAGAACCACGACCAGTTGAAAGTTACACCTTGTATGCATAGCTCTTCCAGCTCTATCGCTCCAGTGGTGCATTCATTCGACCTTATCTTGAGCAACATCTTACACAACAGGATCCTTGTGACGAACCACACGTCAAATTCTTCAATATGGGGAATCTAGAATCCCCTACCTGCGTGCTACAGGTTATACTTCTACTTCATCTTGGTGGTATCCTTGCCATGGTGCACATATGACGCGAGGTCACGTCCTTTCTTCAGCAATCCTATGATCGATGAAATAAGATCGACGTCGACCAAGAATGGATGATCGATCCATAAGCACCCTCTGTGGAAACAGACCAAGAGTTGTTTCACATATGTGTTGGTCTGCAAGCTATGGCCAAAATGGGGAATGAACAGTAAGTTCTTCAATCCTGCTTAATTAGCTCAAGTAGCCCACTTCATTGGATTTAGAACCTCTGGATCTCTCGGTTTGGCTTGAACCATGACCATGCAGTTCTTCCTTTCCAACCCCAACTGCAAGGGAGTGTCATAATCCTTGAATCCCAACTAGGCGATCTTTGTCATTATGTCCATCAATAGTGGTATGCGATCAGGGATCCAAGGTGCTACCAAAATTGTGTGTGCTTTCATGGGAAGCATCACTGGCTCCGCCTTGGCTCTCCTCGGCCTAACATAGTGTGGCAATATTTCTTATTCCTCCTCAAAATTCAGGTCTCTACGAGGTGGTGAGTCCTTCTCTATCTCTTCCTCCAGCATGTCTTCCTCCATTGGTTCTTTCTCGGCGTCATCTGCAACGACCTTGGCCTTGTGTTTCCTTGTCATTCATGGCTGGGAAAACTCTCCATCCACTCTCTCCCCATCCTACCTTAGCACTTTGATAGGTTATGTAGGTGCAGTTGGTGGGTTCCAGACTGGGTTCAACACAAGGCACGAACCAGGGGGTGGAACAGGGACCTAAACAGTCACAATAATAGGCTTATTTCTTGTCCCTGCCATGGGGTCAAGTTCTAGTTCTTGCTCTAGTAGCTACACTCTAGGTGAGCTGATCTCTTCTTCAATTGGACATCCCGAGGGGACAGTCACTTCAGATAGCTTGCTGGAATGAGAGATCTCTATTTCCGTGGGTGTCGTCTCTCACTCTGTTGCAGGCTTCAACTCTGTGAACTCTGGGCTCTGGTTCTTGTGTGCTCTCTCTATGTGCATAAAAGACTGTTGAATGGAAAAGCCTTGTATTTATACTCACCTATGCATCCTGTAGTCGTCATACGATGGGATTTCGAGGTCTAATTGGTCACATGGGATTATCAGCTGACGCATTTTTTCATTAACTCGGCAACTCGAGTGAATCACTTTACCTGTCAGAACAGTTATGGCAGTTATGTCGAGGATAACTGATGGGACCAAAAAGCACGTCATCATTCTCCTCATATCTCATCAAATTAATGATGCTTAGATGTCATAACCGCCTCAATATTTACTAGATATTTGCACTTTAATGTTGGTCATCCTGTCATTTTCACTTTTTCCTTCACTTTCCACCTTTTTCTGCGTGTTGCTCCTTTTCCTATGCGGTTAGCTAGTTCTACCACAGACGTGCGACATAACAGTTTACGTCTTTTCACTTCTTCTTTTTCGTACATAGTGCGATTTTAGCCAGAGATGTTATGACCATCATAGTATCGTTTCAGGCGACTTCCATTCACCATCCCTGTGACATAAGTTCCATCTAGTCTCTGCATTTTTACTGCGCCTGCATTAGTGATGTGTGCGATCGTGGATGGCCCTAGCAAATGTGTCTTTAGCTTGCCTGGGTGTTTGAAAATTTTGCTGTCATACAACAACACAAGTCCTCCGACTTTGAATGGTTTAACCCAGATATGGTGATCATGCCATGATTTTGGTATCTGCTTCTCAACAGTTTGATGAAACCATGCGATGAAGCGTTCCTCTTCCATCTGAATGAGTTGTGACAGCCTCTGTTCGACATCATCTTCGTCGGTCATCTTTGTTAGCACGGAAATCCACAGACTTGGCACTATATATTCCATTGGCACAAAAACTTCCTGTCCATAGACCAATCTGAATGGGGTGTGCCCTGTCATTTGTTTACAAGTTGTGTGATATTCCCATAGCACGGCTGATACTTTCTGATCCTAGTCATAGTGGCACACATTGCATACCTTGGTCAATGCATTCTCTAGAATCTTGTTGAAAGCTCCGACCGTTTCATTCGCCTAAGGATGATAGGGTGTTGTCTTCTTGTGATGGATCTAAAACTCTACAGTAAGCTCAGCAATCATTTTGTTAACAAAATGTGTACCTTGGTTGCTGAGTAGAATTTTTGGCCATCCAAATATAGTCACCACATTTTCAAATAAGAACTTCACTGCAGTTGCAGCGGTGCAATATCTAACAGGAGAAGCTTCAGCCCATCTAGTTAAATAGTCTGTTGCAGTGATAACGTAGCATGTGCCAGTCTTTTTCCCTGGTGGACTGATCGGTGCAAAAAAATCAACGGCCCATTTGTCGAATGCTTGTAGTGTGATATATGGTGCAAGCGGCATCTCGTCGCGGTGCGATGGCTTTCCTGTTCTCTGGAAGATATCACAACGCCTGTAGAATCTATTAGTATCCATGTGTATGGTTTTCCATCATAGTCTTACCTGCAATATCTTGCGCACAGTTTCCTTTCCTGTGTAGTGTTTGTTATAACTAGATCTTGTTTTTATTTTATCTGTTCTTTTTGTCCTAATCTTCAACCATTGGTTTAAAATGATTTTACATTTTATGTTGATTTTAAGAATTTTTGACAATCAGTAATTTTTGTTGGATTTAATGCTTTTAACGATTTAATTATTTCACTATTTTAGTTTTAAGGTTTGTCTTTTGGGATTATTAGTTAATATGTATTTCTTTAAGCTTTAAAAAACTTATAATAAAATTTTATTCCAAGTTTTTCTTTATAATCTAACCCTCATTTTTTAGTCCTTTGTCAAATATTTTCATGAGGAGATTCCTGTAGCAGCTGTGTTTTTCCTATTTTTGTCATTACCAATGGGAGCATATTACGAGGTGATGGAAATGGATTCTAGAAATCAAAAAGAGGTTTTTGTCCAGAACAGACTCATTCACAAAAACCTCTCTCCTTTTTTCAACAGCTATTATCGTTTGAGAGATTCGAATTAATCTTTGTGGCCTATTTTTAGGATTTGAATTAATTAATAATTTCTTGTTTTAGTCACAAATTTCCAGCACGTATTCCGATCAATAAGGGGAATTTTTAAAACAAAAGAGGGGTTTTTGTTCATAACAAACTCATTTAAAAAAACCTCTCTCATTTTTTGTACAGGTGTCCTGGATCGAGCGATATGAAGGCATCTTTGAGACCCAAATTTTTATAAATTTGCTAAATTTCCCCAAATTCGATTTGCTATTTTTGGGTTAATTGTCTTTAAAGATTTTGAGTTATCATGTAACTAATTGATGTATCTGTTTCAAATTTAGACCTAGAAGGTAGTTATGGAACTAATTTACCTTTGTAATGATAAAAGGAAGACAAACATATAGTTTTGGTTGGAATTTTTGTACAAGGGGAGGCTTTCAAGCTACTGTATACAGAGCTAAGTTCATAAACTCTTATGTATTTTGGATTACTGATTATGTTATATATGCAATCTATAAGCCCATTTTATCTTATTTGCTGGTTTCATTTCTGACTGGTGTGATCACCCATTTTATAAATTCATTTCTTGTTTAAGGTTATTTCTCATGGAATGCTTATGAACTGTGGATGAAACTCAATAATATTCTTATGATGTTCTGGTTTATGTTTCATATATTATACATCTCATTATTATATCATTGCATGATTTAGTATTTGTCTTAGCCTTATGATTTTTTACCCTCTTGTTTACAAACTACAAAACCAAAACCCTAAAAACCTGTTTATTTATTTTTAATTCATGAGATTGTGTCGGCTTGTTCTTTAGTAGTCTGAGAACAATTTTTGGCGCTAACATATTTGGAACCTTTGCCAGGGACGAAGCTAAATTATATCTTCCCTGGGATATCATTATTCATTTGATTTTGAGAGGTGAACAAAGTTAGAAAATCTTTTAGACTACAATTTTTCATTGGTGACTCCATGATTAAAGATTCCACTGCAAGGAGAATTTTGTTGATAGAAAAATGAAGAAGCCAAATGGAAAGACTGGGTATCATCTTGTTACTTTCCTGCATGAGGTTTTGTTCTTATTCATCAGTTGTTTCCTGTCTTTCCCATTGCATGTGAAAATAATTATTTGTTGTTTTGTCTATTCCGACGATCATAAACCTTCAGGTACATATCCCTCTTTGGAAGAAGAAAGTCTGCATTCTTTTTGTTTTATTGATTTTGGTCCTATTCCTTCATTTGAAATACATGTGCAGCATGATATACATATACCCATATCTCTTGAACCTGATTATTTTGGTCATCTTGTAGAGAATAAAGCTAATCTATTACCTTCTACCATCACTGCTGAAACTTACGAAGAGCTTGTTGAACCTCATTTTCAACTCACAGATTTTCAGTATAGACTCAAATAGAAGATGTTTAAACCTCTTAGGCTGCCATCTCTCTTACATCCTTACCCTTCCTACTTTGTTGAATATCTTACCCATTTTACTGGAAAAGACCATATTACAGCAGAGAAGCATTTAGGATATTTTCATAATTTCATTGATAATTTTGAAATCATGCATGAGGATATTGTCATGAGGTTATTTTCGAAATCCTTTGTTGGAGATGTTGGGTTTTGGTTCCGAAATTTAAAAAGTTGATTCAATTGGATCGTGGGAAGAGTTACATGTTGTCGTTTTGAAGTATTGGGATAAGAATAAATCTTATGATCAATTTCTTTCTGAATTTTATAGTTTGAAAATGGATAATGATAAGCCAATTGCTAAATTTAAGTGGAGGTTTCAAATTTTTTATATCAGTATGCCTATGGAGTTCAGACCTTCGGAAAAACTTGCTATGGTACATTATGTTATGGCTCAACATTCAGATCTTGTCTTTTTCCTGTTAGAAAGGAAATCATCATCTTTAAGACAATTGTTTGAGGAGGCAAAAGGAGTGGAGGAGAACATCTGAGCTTGCAAAATGCTTCGAGATTAGGCTCATGTTGAAGATATACACGCTTATGAACATGAAGAAGAACGTATGTATCATTCAAATTTAAGACAATTTTCTTCATCATTTTCAGATTTTCATATGAACAAGGATATAAATGACGTTTGTGTTGATTCTTCATATCAGTTTGCTGACTTTTTAGATGATAATATAATTTCAGTGGATTATAGTAGAAATTTCCTAGTTCCTGCTATGAGATTATCATGTTATGAAGAAGAAGTTGCTGCTCTTCAACCTCTTACGATTGATATAAAAAATAAGTTGCCATTCTTGACTTATGGGAACTTTCAGAATTTTATTTGTTCAAGTTTTGATCAAGGGTTTTATTTAAAGGTCGAGAAGCAGTTTGAAGAGCCCTTGGTTTCCATTCTTGAGCCAAAGTTTAAAAAGAACAACAATGGAGAGGAAGAGAATGCTTCACTTTATGATGAATATAATGAAGACTTTGAAGTTTTAAATCGAAAATTTCATGATCTCATGGCTTCTTGGATGGATTTGTATTTTTCAAAGGTTTCAAATGCTACAGCTTTTGGCATACTTCCTATTTTCAGTCATAAGTATCAGCTGCCCACAGACTCTTTATTGCATTTATCGCATCTTTTGTGTGTTTTCTCAAACAGTAGCATGCATGGAATTATGATTCTCAGTCAAATGGTTTCTTGGCTTCACTGGAAGTATGATTACACTTGATTGGGTTATTTCCTCTGATTAGAAGTAGGAGTAAATAGAAGAATAAGCTCACTATACGAGCATGTAGATTCTTTTCAGTCTGTTTGTTTGTAGCAGTATTTTTTCATTTCATAGGTATGTGTTCAGAGTTTGAGAAAGTTACAGATATTTGGTAAATGACTCCATCACCCAATGAATAAGGCATAAGGTCTACAACTTCTTGAAGCCTCACAAGGAGGACTTCATCCCACAGCAAGAGCCAGATGTTATAACTAGATCTTGTTTTTAGTTTATCTTTTATTTTTGTCCTAATTTTCAACCGTTGGTTAAAAATGATTTTACATTTTATGTTGATTTTAATAATTTTTGACAATCAGTAATTTCTATTGGATTTAATGCTTTTAATGATTTAATGATTTAATTATTTTAGTTTTAAGGTTTGTCTTTTGGGCTTATTAATTAATATGTATATCTTTAAGCTTTAAAAAACTTATAATAAAAGTTTATTCCAAGTTTTTCTTTATAATTTAACCCTCATTTTTTAGTCCTTTGTCAAATATTTTCATGAGGAGATTCCTGTAGCAGATCTGTTTTTCCTGTTTTTGTCATTATCATTGGGAGCAGACTACGAGGTGATGGAAATGAATTATAGAAAAAAAAATAGGTTTTTGTCCACAACAGACTCATTCACAAAAACCTCTCTCAGTTTTGCAACGGCTATTATCGTTTGAGACATTCAAATTCATCTTTGTGGCCTATTTTCAGGGTTTGAATTATTTAATAATTTCCTGTTTTAGTCACAAATTTCCAGCACATATTCTGATCAATTGTAGGGGAATTTTTAAAACCAAAGAGATTTTTTTTGTTCATAATAGACTCATTTAAAAACCCTCTCTCAGGTTTTGCACAGGTGTCCCGGATTGACAGATATGAAGGCGTCTTTGAGACCCAAATTTTCAAAAATTAGCCAAATTTCCCCAAATCCAATTTCCTATTTTTGGGTTAATTGTCTTTAAATATTTTGAGTTATCATGTCACTGTTTCAAATTTCAACCTAGAAGGTATTTATGGAACTACTTTACCTTGGTAATGATAAAAAGAAGACAAACATACTGTTTTGGTTGGAATTTTTGTACAAGGGGAGGCTTTCAAACTACTATATACAGAGCTAAGTTCAGAAACTCTTATGTATTTTGGATTACTGATTATGTTATGTATGCAATATATAAGCCCATTTTATCTTATTTTCTGGTTTCATTTCTGATTGGTGTGATTACTCAGTTTATAAATTCATTTCTTGTTTAAGGTTATTTCTTATGGAATGCTTATGAACTATGGATGAAACTCAGTAATGTTCTTATGTTGTTTTGGTTTATGTTTCATATATTATACAATTCATTCTTATATTGTTGCATGATTTAGTATTTGTCTTAGCCTTATGAGTTTTTACCCTCTTGTTTACAAACTACAAAACCAAAACCGTAAAAACCTATTTATTTATTTTTATTTCATGAGATTGTGTTGGCTTGTTCTTTAGTAGTCCAAGAACAATTTTTGACACTAACGGTGTCCACCTGTGACACCCGCATGTGATTCACTCATAACCCAAGGTCACTTGTAATAAAAAACACAACGGCACAGTATTTGATCCATGCCCAACTTATAGAGGTATCCAGCAATCAACGTGAAGTACGTAGATCTGACGACCAATTGTTTCTTCTAATTAGTGGAGAGTCTTGGAGGTGCGTATCCTGTACTCAAAAAGTGGATGATTGCATTAAACTAATTGTTTTGGTCCTCCATCATAGTGACTACAAACAGTTGCACATCGGGCAAATTATCTTCCAAGCTGGTTGGCTCTTCACCACTTTCTACCCTCGACAGGTGGTTTGGCCCAACATTCAATCGACCGGGTTTGAAAATGACCTCAAAATAAAATTATTGAAACAGAAGAAGCCATCTACAGATATTCCCCCCCAACACTGGCTTGTTGACTATGTATTTCAGCGCTGAATGATCAGTGTAAATCTGGAAATTTCCACCCAACAAATAGTATCGAAACTTCTGAAGTGAATAGACCATAGCAAGGCCTTCTCTTTTTTCATAGTGTAGTTCTTTTCTATCGTTGAAAGTTTTATGCTAGCAAAAGAAATAGGGTGGTCAAGCGCGCCCTCTCATGGTTGTGTCAAAAACTATGTTGAGCGCAACTAACGACGTGTCAACATCCACATGGAATTCCTTTTTCCAGTTAGGGAACACCAATATTGGCATAGTGGCCATCTTGTTCTTTAATTTGTCCAAGATTTCTTGACAAGTTGGTGTCCACTGAAACTTTTCATCCTTCTTCAGCAGTTTCTCCATGGGTGCAATGATCTCTGCATACCCTCTAATGAAATTCCTGTAGTAGCCTGTATGTCCTAGCACTGATCTTAGTTGCATCACTGACGTAGGTGGTGGTAAGTCAAGAATAATAAAAAAATTTGTTGGGTCGACCAAAATATTGTCGCGACATACGACGTGACCCAACATCACACCAAATGGTGCACATAAAATACATTTATTGGAATTGAGCCCGATCTAATACTAGCAACAGTGGGCCAGCATCATGTGCAGACTCTCAGTATGGTATCTTACTAGAAAAAACATAGTTCAATCATCAAAGTAGCCTTGAAGAAACTTATATATGAAATATTTAAAAGCAGAGACTACTATTCTAGAAAAAATAGCAGGTGCATTCTTGAGTACAAAGGGCATTACCGCATACTGGTAGCATCCCCATTTTGTAACGAAGGTCGTTTTGTGGCGATCCTCCTCTATGATTCTGACTTAATGATAGCCAGAGAAGCCATCAGTGAATGAATACATCTCTTGCCTTCCGACACTTTCAAGTACTTCATCTGTAAATGGTGTTGGGAATGGGTTGTGCAAGCATGCATTGTTCAACTTTCTCAGGTCGACATAGATCCTCACTTTGACTATTGTTTTCTTGTCCTGGATCACTATAGGGATGATCCACTCTGATTCCTACGTTGAGCATGTGATCCAATTCTACTTTTACCTTCTCTTTATATCTTGGATTCAATCTATATGGACGTTGTTTACTGGATTTAGCATCTGGTCGCAGGGTATTTTCATCTTCGCTAGGTCATCGACTATTCCCTTCATCTCTAAAAAGTTGGTAGGGAATAGATCCTGATACTCATGCAGCATGTCTGTGATCTTCGCGACTGTCTCTTTGTCCCAATAATCTCCTATATTGGCGAATTTTGGGTTCTCTGGCGACCCAATTTTTACTTTCTTAACTTTCAATGGATTAAGGAATTGGTCACTTGAAATGCCACTTCCTTCTACTACGCATGTGCCCTTTGATTTTGGTATGTTTATGTTAGTCGGATCATCATTTGGGTCTTCAGCTAGATTGTAGCAAGCCATCCATTGTTGAATGGTCGCACTGCACTGGTGAGCATTGGCCTCTTCAACAGGAATTTCAACAAATATCTTCTCCTTTATCGTTTGAAGCACAACATCAACTATAGGTTGTTCATCAGCAAACTCAAATGTTTGTCTAAACTGCTTAGCAAGCCCTTCCCAATCTTGGGTTCCTTGTTGCAGCTCCATAGATGCATACCATGTTCTAGGAATCATTTCCAATGTATGAATGAAATGATGGACCCATTCCTATCATGGGTATTCTGTAAATACGGTGTGACATTGATTTATGTGCTCAACAGGGCTTGACAGCCTTGTGTATTTGTGGTTCACAATGGTAACCTCTTTGCTGAATCTAACTTCCATTAAGCTTCTGCATTGTAGCCATTCTGTTATGAACTGATTGTGTGTACCCCACCATCTAGCGGGTGTAGCCTTAAGTACATGGTCTAACGCGGACAAACACTGTGACTCTATTACAAGTCCTTTGAACTCAGTTAAGAAGGTCACAAGGTTAGGGAGACCCTCATAGGTGGGAAGCTCTCGTAGCTCGTTCTCCACCCGTCACATAGACCTCGTAACTATGGCGCACCTTCTCATAGAGACCTCATGTATCCTATTTTTCTATTTCTTAAATGCTTCCCATGAGTCAGATGTGCAGGAACTAGCACTCTTCCAGCTCAGGTTTCCATCCGTTGTCGGATTGATTTAGTCTTCTTGCATGGTAGTGACATTGTATATCTGGTCGATATAGTCACCATCTCCATCATTGTAGACAAGCTCAACATACCTCTGTCCTTCCAATGGATCAATGGGAGACACTAATCTCATCTCATTATCCTAGAATGAGAGGATTTTTTTCTTGAAATTGATAATGTTCTAGTTGTCTATGGCCCAATATATCCCCAGCAGCGTAGGATACGGGTTCGTGTCATCAACAATGTTAATGCAAAGTCTGCAAATGTGTGCAACCCTTCAATGTCAATAGGAACTTGACTCAACCTACCAATTGGGAGGACCTTCACCTAGTTTGCATGTCCCAGTTGGACATGAGACCAGTTTAGGCGTGGCTTTCCCATACTTTCCCAAGTTTGTTGTGTCAATGTAACACCCCAGTTTTGACCCAATTTGCATTAAATGTATATGATGTATATATTGTAATTAATCATGGTGTGGAGCTAAAGGAAAAATCCCCACCATCGATTTAGCGTTTTATGTTTCGGCAATTAAAAATCGTTGTCGATGGTATTTTGTGCTAGCCGACACATTATAATTTTGTACATCATGTAAATATACAATTTAATTAAAAACCCACAACCAGCTATGTCAATGCAACAATAATGAGATGGGGACATGATTTCCTAAGGATAAGGGGGGTTTATTCAAACCTTTGGGCCAATGGGGAAAATCCAAATGTCAAAGGGAGAACCCATCAAAACTGTCAACTACCTTTCTTGTCTTATTCACCCAATCATTTATTATTGCCATAAATTTGTTGAGTTGGTTATTGCATGGGATGCGCAACATATGGCAGTCCAAATTCGAATTTGAGAAGCTATTAGTTTTTGGGAAACACGATTTTGACTTATGGGCCAAGTTATTGCCCAGAAATGTTGCCCATTCCCTCATGCATT
This sequence comes from Pseudotsuga menziesii, assembly GCA_001517045.1. NCBI lineage: Eukaryota > Viridiplantae > Streptophyta > Pinopsida > Pinales > Pinaceae > Pseudotsuga > Pseudotsuga menziesii. The sequence continues at coordinate 117,721 of LPNX011077294.1, read as the reverse complement.
TATGTTGTTGTCTTCCCCATGTTTTTGGAGCTCCTAGAATTCTACATTCACATTTTTTGCAGTGTTCTTCATTTCTCCTAGGGAAGGGGAGTGTTTTTGGTAAATGTTCAATGGCTAGGATCACTCCTGGGAATTTTTGGGTTGTTTCCACATCTCCATGGTTGGGGAATTTCGTGTTTTCAATGTTGTTCATCCAATGGGACAGAGAGCCACGAATTTAGGGACTGAGGGAGTCGTTTTTTCCCACGTGAAGCCATAGAACAATTCTAGAAATCGAATTTCTATCAGGGGGTTATTTTACCCAATTGTTGTTTATGTTTTTGGTTGAAAAATGTTTTTCCTCAACCCATAATTTTGTATTCTGTTGTGTGTGCATATTTTTCTTTGATATGAACTAGTTGGGTGTGGAATTGGGTCTGAATGAGCTTGATAAACCTAGTGTATGAAGGAACATGTCTAATGTGTTGAATGGATGAATTGCTTCCGCTGTATAATTGCAATTGTTATACATCTATGTATGTTTTATTTCAATGCATTTTTATTTTACGTTCATGGGGCTAGATTTCCTGGATTAGAAGCATTGTGGTCATGTTCCCTCTCGGGTAGATGGATGGGGAAATGACAGTCAAAATATTGACATCAGAGCCCAATTCTAAAATGATATAATCCATGTCATAATCCCCTATTGGCGCAGTCATTCTTAACTCGCATCCAGTTTTGAAATTCTTACTGACCTGGTTAACTTTCTTTTCAGGCTACGACTCTACTAGTGTTTCTTCTATAAGTGCTTGAAGTTCTATGATAACATCTTTATATTGTATTAATGCTAAGAAACTTGACAGAAATGACTTGAACTTACTAACCTTTTGTTGGGTCTTTTTCTAAAATATCTGTTGAAATCGTTTAGGCAACTCCTTTACTTATTCTAATGTCAACGGTTCTTTTGGATCCACAAACTCTCATCGCACATCCATGAATACTTGGTTATGTTTTTGGACGTCGAATGGCTCCTTCCATGTTGCAGGTCATACCTACGGCTGCAATTGTTATTGTGGGGTTTCTTGATCAGCTATGGTCGCAACACCTCCCCGTGCTATGACATCGACGTTTGTATGTCTTGGTTCAACAACAATCATCTAGACATTCAAGTTAGGATTCAGGTTTGGGTTCTATGCAGGGTTAGGACCTGCGATGGTTCTATCCTACCACTTTGTGATCAACTGAGGACATTGCTCCACATTATGGTCATGTCCCTTATAATAGGAACATGTCTTCGTAGGTTCTAGGAAATCTTTGGCATAGTGACCTAGTTTTCCATAGTTATAGCACATAGCCTAACCTATTCTTCTACCAAATCCTCCTCCTCCTCCTCTTCCTTTGAAGTTTCCACCACCCCTTCCATGAGGGTGTGGTTGCTGCTGGGGGTACTGATTCTGCTGATATTGTGGCTGATAGAGATTATTCTGTGAATATGGTTGTTGTGGTGCATACTGAGGTTGATACTGGTTTTGATATTGATTGGGTGGGAAATGCGCAGGATGATATGATGCTTACACCGATTCATCCTGAGCCTACCCCTCAATCTTCATCAAGTATGTGTCTACCTTATTTTCCTTCAGGAGCTGGTATGCTCTGTAGTCTTTCTCTTCATGCCCTACTGATTTGCAGAACTTAAGGGTACATGTTTGCAGGATTACTTAAAATCTTTTGCAAATATAAATAGTATTTGTTCTGATGTCCTCTATTCTAACATATGCAGAACAAGGGTATTCCATGTGCACTTAATGGGTTTGGTACACCAAATGAGATGTAATTCATGAAGTTTAGATAGTTATCCTTGGTGTGTCTATTTGTTCTGCATTTTGTGCACCATAAATCTTCATGGGATTCCTTACCCTTCTTGATATCCTGCAACTATATCGTCAAATTATCCAACTACGACTAAATATGCACCATCCCTATGGCAACGTCGCCAATTGGTGAGGCCTCCAACTTCATTTCCAACTCCAGCGCTTCTATTTGTGACTTAATATTTTGTTGCATCAATGGGCCTCGGATGTGTGGTAGTAACGCAACATTAAACCACTCCTTATGTTGAACATCCGACATTTGGAAACTTACCTTGGCCATCAAAGTTTTAAACCGTTGGTCAAAGTCCCATACCGACTCTACCAATGCTTATTTGATCTCCTTGATCTCAGTGATACACTATGACTCAAATTTAGCTTTTCTGAAGTCAGAGATAATTGCGGCTCATATCTCTTCAAGAGTTTTCTGTGGTGTTCCTGGCGGTACTATGCAAAACTTCATAAACTAGTCGATCACATGACCTCTTAGAGTCATGATCATCTGCGCTTTCTTTAAGTCCATGTTCTGAACTAAGCGAACCATCCAAACAGCTTCGCAGATAAACCAATGCTGCTTTGGATATTCTGCTCCATTTCCATTGAATGTGGGTAACCGAATATCCACCCCATCCATTTCATTGGATTCAGGGTTATCTGATGACTAATTAAATGGGGGTGTTTTCTCTTGTGTGCTAGTCATTTTGCTAGCACTATTAGTATTAACAAATCTTTCAAGAGATGATGCTCTAGAACTTACCTCTGGCGACACTCGTGGTGTGATGTAGTTGCGTTTTGACCTTAATGTCTTAACAATCTCTTCAGAGTCTTCTTCTCCTTTTGATATTGGGCTATAGTCCTCCTCTTCGTCACAATATCCTCCATCTATCTGTGACTGAAGTTCGTGTTCACTCTCCCCGAACAGACTAGGAGCTCGTCGACCTTCCTCTTTCTTTCTTCTCTTCCCTGATATGAATCTCCTTCCACTCCTTTGGAATCCAGCTTCTAGTTCAGGTTATGTACTTCCTGGGAACATCTCAACTCACCATTTCCCATTTTCTTAACATGTCGTCTGCGACATAGCCTTCCTCTGGGGTATGCAACTCAAATACTCAACTGCAAGATACCCTTTTCATAAACAAGCATCTTGATCCATGTATTGATAGATAACAAATATCTTCTTCGTGGTCCTTGGGAAAAAATTTCTTTCGGCCTCGCTATATGAAGTTATAACCTCTACTGCAAACTTAGTGATATATCCTTACAAAATACTGCCAACCCAAAAATCAACAGTTCTAGAGATCGTGTTACTTACGTTGGTTACTTCACGCACCAGCTGATCACTCCACTCGACTGCTTCTCTTCCCTAGAATTTTGTTTGCCTTCTTGCCAATCTTGATCGCCACTCATGTAGTACAATGGGAAACTCTGCAAAGAAGATATCGTGAATGTCCGAATATATGTATTCGTCCACTCAATTTTTTGTGCTCAACTGAGATACTGGATTGTCTTCTTGTGTGAATACTAGTGTATTAGACTCCAACCAGTCCTCTATCTCGTTCTTCATCGGATGCCACAACATTTCCCTCAACTCAAATGGTTAATGATCCCGACAACAGAACCATTTTTTGGCCTCTATCTCTTCCTTGTCTTGACCTGCAGTTCAACAACAACACAATACCAACAAGACACCACAAGACATCGTCCTGATAGATCAAGATCAGTTGGACATGCCCGTGAAGTAGGCGTAGTCTCACATGAGATATCTTAATGGGTAACTGCTAGAACCGTGTTTCTGCAGTTGGAGAGGAATTATAGTCCCTTGGAGCGCGGCCAAGGTGCTCGCAAAGACGATGGGATGGAGTCCTTCACTATGTGACCGAGGTACAATTATGTACCGCAAAATATGTGCAACACAACCTTGCCCTTTACCTCTTAATAACCAGCACAATAGTGCCGCGCAGCTAATTCCTTATACTTAACAGATAGTGCGCGACTTAACTTAACAGCTTAACCATGAAGTTATACACAATAATCCAGCAATACTTTTAAATTCATGCATTCATACTGCGATGTACATTCAACAACAACTGTAGCTGTAATAATGTAAGATAAATAAACATTCACATAAACATTCACCATTCAACAACATTCATCCATATAACACAAGAAATAACATGGAAACCCATCTGGGAAAAACCACCAAGGTGCTCTTCATCTAGCATGAGAAATATAGGTAGCACCTTGTATCCTGCAACTAGCAAACTATTCTTAAGATATGTCTTTTTAGCTCAATCTTCTTTCTCTCATGCTCTCTATTTTATTGCTTCTATCTACTCCTACTGATCTGCACACATCCTGGATCAACTCTTCTACTTTACTAGCGGTCTATGCACACATCTGCAAGATCCGCGGCTCAACAACCTTCTACTTCTACCAGACTCTTCTCTGAGTCGACTACTGAATCTAACTGAATCCAATCTTATACAATCTACTGACTACCAACTGAAATCCAACCCTCATACAGAGCGAGTTCCTCCTATTTATATCATTTACAATACCATGCAGGGTCCACTGAGTACTACTCAGTTATTACAGACCTAGGAAACTGCAAAATATCTCTGTTACATTAAATGTCAGCCCATACCTAGCCACAAAATTCCTTCAACGCATTAACCATAGCCTTAAATAGCCACGTAAATGTCCTTCAGCTCATCTGTACCAGTCATAACTAGCCGCAAAAATATCCTTCCATTTTTCATCGGTTCGTCCTTCAGCAGTCTTCCTTGAATTCTTCCTGTTCAACATTAACTCTTCTACCTACCTCTTCTACCAACTCTTGATGTGATTTTCCCGTCACATCAACCCTGTCGTAGCTTCCTTTCCATTCTTATCCTTCCTTTCTTCGCCGCGTGCATGTTTTATCTTTCTACGATGGTTCATTTGCTTCCTTCTTGACCTGCTTTCCCCTTGTCGTGCATGCACTTTTCTTTCCTTACTTGCATGTCTCGTTCTTCCTTGTGCACTTTTCCTGGCCCAACACGTGGCATGCTGCTTGGACATAGTATGATGGTTCAGATGCAGAACAAAACTGAGCAAAGGCAGACAGAACGATTCTGCAAAAAAATCAGGGAAGAACAAGAGTGCCCCAATACCCGATCAATTAGGAAATAAATAGCTCAATGGAATTAGGGAGAAACTTATTCATCACCACGCTAAAACCAATAGGAGGCCATTAATGGGGAAAAATATTGATGTACCACTTCTAGTTCTTGACTAAGAAAAATTATACTGTAACCACATAACGAAATGACCGCTGGGTCAAATCATCCCTTACCTCTTTGAAGCTAATACGTGCTGATAGAGCTTCGTCGACAGGGACTAATTAATTAGGTCTTGGACAAAATGGAAGGGGAGAAAGAGGATTAGCTGTACGAGCCATCGCGCGAATACAAACATTGTTACAAACTTGCCAAAGAAAGAAGTTACGCAGAAATAATATGAACAGATAGAATAAACTCATATTTCAGAACGTCTACCTAGTTGATCAACTCCATGTCACCTTCTTTGATCTGTGCCAGATAACACGTTATAATAACCAAAAAATTTAATCATGACCATGTTGTATCTAAACTCAACAATCGAAACTGTTGTAGCAGTGAAAGCGCCACTCTTCATGATAGACATCACTACCAAATTAACTGCAATCCCAGCATTAAAACTCAACTCATGACCAAGTTGGTCAGCCTAGACAACAATACCCGCTTCATTAATGCGTAATGAGTGCAGGATAGATGACATAAACAAGTACAACGTCAATCTGCCACAATAGACCTGTTCATTATGTACTTTCCATTTGACTCTCATCATTCGCATCCATGGTTAAACTTCATATTTATTAATAGAAATAATTGTTATTATTCAATCTATAAACCTGTTAAAATTGTTTCATAGAAATTTACTGTATAAATTAAAAATTATAATTCTTTAAAATGATTATATTTTAAATGACTTTTTAACTCATTTCTCCAAATAAAATAAAATCATATAATTTCCAATATATATAAACAAATTAAAAACACATTATATATATTATGAATATTTTTATTTTATAATATTTATTTCTGATTTCCGAAACACGGTACCAAATTTCCGAAATCGGGTATCGAGAACCCACAATTCGAATTTTTCTTAAGGTTATTTGGGCTATCAATGATTTGCGATTCACAATAATTATATACGAAATATCAGAAATCCAAGAAATGAATAAACGTTATAAATAAAAAAAACCAATCTTTCTGCTTTCTAATATCCTAAATATCCAAAATCGGAAATCGCGAATCTAGGAAATTATTTCAACAAAAACCTTAATGTCCGGTTTTCAATATTCGAGAGACACAAAGGTTGGGTTACGGAAAGACACAATATATTTACCCTCTTTGAAACACTGTGCAATATCACGGATACCCCAAATAACCTTAACAAAAACTGAAATTTCCAGTTTCCAATACCTCGAAATCGGATATTTGAAATGTCGAAAATAGGAAATCGGGGAATAAGAAATTGCAAATCGAAACATAGGGTCTTTTGTATTGGAAAACATAGTGTTTCCCCTTTTCCCATTTCTACCCTTTAGGAAAAAAGTCAAAAATCGGAAATAGGAAATAACTTAATCCTAAACAACATGACTAATAATTTCAAGATAAAACTATTACAGGAAATAATAGATGAAAGAAAACAACCAATTAATTTGCAAACATGCAAGTCAAAATTACTTTGAGCATAAACTGAAAAATATTGAAAAATAACTGACTCCTAAACAAGATAAGCAATAATTTTAGGATAGAACTATTACAGGATATAACATATGAAAGAAAACAACCAATTAATGTACAAACATGCAAATCAAAATGATTTCTTTCAACTTACTTTAGAACAACTTAACAAATAAAACTGGAAAGAACAATATCCAAGTGTTAAAGATACACAAATTGCAAAAACATTATTTCTTAGACTTAGACAATAAGTCCAAATTCACGATAGAAATTTATTTCCCCAGCACAACTACATACATAAATATTCCCAAATATTACCAAAACGTGGAATTACACAATGAAATAGTTTCTAGCTTTTCCCAAGGGTAGAATGCCACTTGGCAAATAAATCCAGAATATCGTTGACTTCTTGAAAATGAGGATTCCTCAACTAAATTTTGTTCTTGCAAATTTGGAAGGAAATTTCCTCCCTTCTGATTTTTTTCCATTCTTTGATGAACAACTTTATCCGAACCATCGAGGCATAGGGAAATTCTATCCATTTCTCGAACTCTTGCACCGTGAACTGACTAATTTGTTGGATCAACTCTTTGGTATCATCAAACTGCTTTTCCACTTCTTCCAAATGAAGTTTAGGAAAAAGTGCCTCACTGAGAGGATCCAAAACAGGCAAACTCAAACAGGTTAGAAAATTCTTTGAAGCAGACCACCTGTTTTCACAAACCTTTTGTCCTGTATTGACTACAACTTCAACTGAATTGCACATAGCCTCCCATGTCTCAATGGCAACTTCAGCTATTTTCATCTCTAAGTTGTCTAATATTTGGAAGCCATCAAGTCTTTCCTTAATATTCTTTTTCCAACCTCTTACTTGCTCTAAAGCGGTTGATGTTTCTCTCATCTGATGATGGTGATCCTCAAGAGTGTCAAAATGCTTGATAAACTTGACATACAAGCCTTGCATCTCATCAAAACAGCTATACAAATCTATGAAATCTTGTCAAAATTCTTCATGTATTTTATAGAGTACCTCTTTAAAATCCTCAAGTCTCAAATCGACAAAAGATGAGCCTTTTGAGGCTAAATGGACATCTTTCAGTTCTTGATTGATAAGAGCAATTTTCTCTACTTGTTGCTGATTCACAACCTCTGCATTCCAAAGCTGGTGCTTGGCTTCTTCAGTTTTTTTTTCCATTCCTCTACTTTGTCTTCATGTTCTTGTTTCAACTGGTCGATCTGTTGTTCATGCCTCTATTGTGCTTCTGCTAACTCATGTTTGGCCTTCTCCAATTCCTTCTGTTTTTCACCAAGAGCCAAACTTAATTGTGAAACTGACTGAAAACTAGCTCTAGAAAAAAACTCCCATGGAAACTGATGTCTCCACTACCCCTTGATGCATATCACTTGTGTCTACCTTCCATATGAACTGACCAAGGGTAGGCACATTTTTGGCCGATATTTCTCTGGCTCTCTTGGCTCCCCTTTTAACCACAACTTTATCCTTTTTACTCCAACAATATTTGCCAAAGGATACCACTGCATCTTCTCCAAAATCTACGATAACTTCAGATGATGAAATGCTTTGCTGGTGGATGGTAACCAAAGGATCAGTTTGGGTTGGGTTTAAAGGAATTTCTATGCTGAGAGGGAGAATATTCATAGGAGAAGAAACAGAGGTAAAGGTGAGTGATGTAAAAGAATCATATATAGGCAAATCTTCCTCTTGAGGAAGATTCGTGCAGAGATAAGGAATGTCATCTTGAAAAATATAGGGAACTGGGGATGTAGTGATAACCTGAGGTGGTGAAAAGGAAGAAGGATAACTATGAATAGGTGAGTCAACTAAAATGGTGGAAATTCTAATAGTAGCTCCCGTTATTGATGACAAATTTACCTCGGGAAAACAATCATGGTAAGATGATGAACCTAACATACTGGAAAAGCTTTGGATATTGGGGATAGACAACACAAGGGTAGTCATAACAAACTCAGCGTCTTCTTCCACGTTCGTATCATGATTCTCAATATGAGCTGATGATAAAGAAATTACCTTTTGTAAAGAAGGTTCTTGCATAAGTGTATCTGGGGTCGAACGTTCTTGAACAAGTCTCTCCTCTTTCTTGCCAATTGAGATCAAAGAAATGGGCTTTACTTTTGTCCGTGCTTCTAGTAGTTGATCCTGTTCAAAACCTACTATAATATTCTATCTTTTAGGATTTACTTTAGTTAACTTTTCCTGAGTTTGCAGTTGAGACCCGACCTTTTCAAAATTTCTTTTGAGTTCTGCCCCTTTCTCCATCATATCTTCCATTGTTGTAAGAGAGGGGCTCAATGGGCCTTCAAGAACACCTTTTCCCTTATCCTTAGGTTGAGCAGCAGTAGACCTTGTTGCATGGTTTTGATGTTGAATATACACCCCATAAGGTTGCAGACCCATCATATAAATTATTCAATTACAAACATGGAGGTGTTAGTAATCATGCATGCATTGGCTAAATGCATAAAGTACTTAAGGGAAAGCAAACTTGAGATTGAAATTGACCATAATGGTTCAAAGTAAATATTGACACATAAGGATCTCAACATATGGCAGAAAAATGAGTTGAATGTGGATTATTAGGTGGATTGAAGCATGTGAAAGGGTATGGCACAATCAAATTTAATCTATATATTGCATCCCATTTTTCTATGGATTTTTTCTAAAGCAGGTTCATTCATGAATTGATGGAGAGGATGACCAATAAAATTTCATCAAAAGGATCATCTATGATGGAGATGATATTCAGATGGATTTTGGAGAAACCTTGCAAAAGTATTATGGGAAAATATTACCGATTCTTCACCATCCATACTTTAACTTGCTTGAGGACAAGCAATTTTGGAAGGGGAAGACTGTCATGTCCCATTTTGATAGAAACATGGAGAAACCACTAACCCATTCAATTTACATGGGTACTAGTGGAAAAAATAATTAATTAATAAGGAGTTAATTTTATCCAATTTACTTATGTAATTAAATAAATGATGGTGAACCACAATTTTGTTATATTAAATATTTCTAATAAACGTTTATGAGTTGTCAATGTATCAGGTGGATTAAGAGAGAGAATAGGAACATTAGAGGAAATTTAAACTCAAAATGGGCCTCCTAAGAAACATAATAAAATAATAGTTAAAATAATAAAATAATATTTATTAATTTTGGAGGAAGAGAAGAAAAAAACTACTTTTTTTGTTCGTATTTTCGACATATCTCCCTGTGATTTTACTCAAATTTCGATCAAAAGGGCTCGTTGGATGCGAAATTAAATTCTGCATCCAATGAGTACCCACTCGGCATACCTTTGACAGACCTCTCTACCCCAAAAACAAGAAATACCAAAAAAAACGTGATGATGATGTCATCATCACGTTTTTTTTCCACGTAGTTCTTGTTTTTGGTGTAGAGGGGTGCATCAAAAGTATACTGAATGGGTACTCATTGGATGCATAATTTAATTTGGTATCCAGGGAGGTCTCCTGGTCGAAATTTGAGTAAAAACACAAGGAGATATGTCAAAAATACAAACAAAAAAAGTAGTTTTTTTTATGATACCTATCCCCAAATTTATATTAAAAATTTGTTTAAGACCTATATGGTATTTCAAATTTAAATCAATTTCATTGGATAACACATGATGACATGGAATTTGAATTATGGTTAAAAGGCCCATTTTGAGTTGAAATTTCCTCTAATGGAAATAATGCATGTGATTTGTCACCCTCTATAAAAATAAGGAAAGAAATCAAGAAAAACAACACAAAGAAGAAAACCAGAAGTTTCCTAAATTTTTCACTCGAGAAGGAATGGTAAAAGAAGGAAAGAAGTCAAAGGATTTAGGAAAGATTTAGAGGTTAATTTTATCCAGTGAGGGTGCATTCGTGGAGGCAAGTGGGTCCATATGCAAGTGCAACTTTCTAAATAATCCACCACTCTTCACAAATTCGAATTAAAAAAAAGGCTATAGAGTGAAGGTAGAAAAGATAGAAAGGGTTAATAAAATGAGTATGAGCACCTAACTAAAGAATATTTGGGCCATTTGAGAATTCATATTGAGATATATGTGCATATAATATTATTGGGTGGCGTGCCCCTTACCAGCATTAGGTGATGTGCCCCCTTGCATCCATTGATCCAGTTGAACGTTGAAAGATCTTTCTGTTGGAGGTTGAGGAAGAGGGAATCCAATCCTTTTCATGGAGTCTAATGCAAAAATTAGAATGTATATTTAGGTTTGAATCAGATATATTATGTGATGTGGTTTGAATCTGAAGCCAAGGGTTAGAATCTTGTAGCTGCAACATATCTAGTTCATTATATTTCGGCTAGTGAAGGGAAGAATTGAAGGATTGATCCCCTTCTGGTCTATAGAAGTTGGTCATACGTATAAAAAATTATATTTAAAATTATGTACACATTCTCTATTTACTGATACAATAACAAACTTATTACTTTCTTACTCTCACTCATATTAGTCAAGTTCCTATGTATGCAAATCTAGTGGAGAATTGATAATATGAGAGTTTTGCATTGGTCGATTGTAGAATACACCCACATAAATATGAATGGGGTATGTCTCTATTCAATGAATTCTAATTGGACTGTTAATTAATATTTATTTAATAATTAGAATGTCTTGAATTCTAGTTGGAATTCCTTGTTTATCATGATTGCGTTATATTAGAGAATTTGGGCAATTTCTTTGTTTCATTGTAATTGATTATTTCAAATACTTCTGATTTATGAATTGAAGAACCATACATATTAATAAGAAGTATCTAAGCCCATATACACTTATGTATCATAATTTAGGAATATTATACTGTCATTTGAACTAGTTTGGAAAGTGTCTCTCTCTCCTCGATCCAAGTCTTGTTCTTGCACCTAGTCTATTCTCCTTTTTTATAAAAAATTTGTCTATCGAATATATAGCTTCATTATAAAATTGATAATTGTAATATATGTTTACCTATGGTCTAAATACATCTATTTCATCAGCATATACATTGTATTTCCGCATAAGTCTCAGGTCCATTGTCTTGAATCCTTTAGTTTAGCCAAAGGAGTCTACCCAGGTGTGATGTACCCAAAAAATCTGTCACTATCAAATGTATGGAATCAAAGCCATTATATTTTATGTTTATCATACCTTTAGGTGCATGTTTATATCCATTTTTAATTTATCACATCCCTATGTTGTTTTGGATGGATTTTAGAAAAGTTCCTATGTGTTAGAATCCAATTGGTCAAAAACTAGTCTTGTTTTTTCTTGTTTCGAGCTAGTGTGCCTATTCATTGGCTTAGGTACATTAAAATACCATTTTTCCACTTCCTATTACCCTTCTTTACCTACATCTTGGACTATACTTCCTTATATTGTATATCTTTGATGTGTCCTTTGTTATATGAGTTAGGGCCACCATTACCATGCTTATGTTGTGGTGTATTTACAAACCCATACTCTTGTTTGGTATTCTAATTAATTTTTTTCTTGAGAAAAAATATCAATGAGTGGATCTTAGTGAGGATATGTCCAAAAAATCAATCTACGTTTGGATTTACTTGTGTAGTTCACTATGGTACTTCAAAACCAAGTGGCACTCAGAGTCCCAAAAATGCAACTTTGAGAAAAATGCATGAAAGATATTAGTCAAATTCAACATTATCTGGTCTCTTTCTTACCATAAAGTTATCCATCTCATGCATTGGTTTTCATAGTTTTTATAGGTATAATTTCTCTTTGAAGGCATCAATAAAATCCTCCCAAGTGGGTTTTGTTGTAAATGTTGTAGACTTATCCTTGGCATGCCTCTCTCAATAAACATCTCACCAATATTTGGCATGGGGAGGGACATAAGGTAAGGTGACATTTTTATTGTTGATTTTTTTAAAAGAGTAAAACCCTCGAAGAAATTTACCCATTTATCCAAAGAATATACATCCATCTAGCCTTCAAATAAGGAATGTAAAATTTAACTTATATCTTGACGGTTGTCAAACCTATAAAATGGTTGTTATTTGAAGGTGTATCTGCCACAACTGGAAGTTATCCAAGGTTTTAGGAAAAAAGTATCCATCATCTCATTCCTCTATCACACAAGGGATTCCTTGAGAACCAAATTGATATGATCTCCTACTCCATCATATCTCTTTTCTTCCAACAAGGAAGGTTTCTTGATCCAGGAAGATATATCTTCCCCAAGCTTAGTTAGTTCAATACCCAAGTCCGAATACCAAGATCTCATCAAGGACATTCACAATCAAACAACAAATAGTAGTATGTATTGATATGGATTATATACAAAATGAAATTAAGCTGAAAATAAAAATGGAAACACACAAAGATATTATAGAGAGCACATAAGTATGGTAAAACTCAAATTCTATTAATGAATGAAATGGAAAAAGATTGTAAATGTAAAGAAATACAAACCAGTTAGAATAGTGGTAGCTTATCTCTAAATATAGATGTGTTGGTTACTCTCTTTCACAAGAAGAAATTAAAACAGGACAAAAGTGCCTTTTAATATAATGTATGATGTCTTGGGATGCAAAAAACCAAAATATCCAAAATCCCAACTCTAGGAAATGATATAGTAAGAGAAACGAAGGCCCTAAAGAGGCTAGTTGATCCATCGACTTCTTGAGGCACAAATGTTGCTTAAAATATTTGTTTGGGGCATTTTTTGGACCGTTATAAATTTGAATTCATGATTTATAAGTTTGGTTGGTCATGCAACCAAATTTTACATGGCTTGCATCTAATTCCAAAAACACAAGGGGAATACCAAAAAAATGCATTAGAAGTTTGGAACGGAAAAAAGTATAGTACAATTGACACCCATTTTGAATAAGTGGAACATGAAAAGCTGAGGAAAATCTTGAGACATGATGTATAATTCTCGACTAGTATCCACCTGGATCTTCCATGCATCATATTTAACTTGTTATTAGTATGCAGATGCATATTAAAAGTTGTTTCACAATTCATTGATGCAATATCTAAGCCATAGACCATAAATTGCCTCGAGTCCTCGGGCATTAAAATCTTAAAACCAAAATATTTTGATATCGGATTATGAATTAAGCAACTATTTTTTTTAAATATGCACAAATATAGGACTTGAAATTTATAAATTCTTGAAATTGTGGTCACTTGTACATCAAATATAACATAGTAAAAATGATTTTGTAGGCAATGCCCTAAAATATTTGTCTCATATTTCACCTTTCCAACATATTCTCAAAAGCTACCCAATATTTATTCCTTCGGAAGCAATGTCCAATGTGAAATATAACATTTTTTTGTTTCTAAGCAACAAAGATATGATAATAAAAAATCTTGATGATGAATATTAGGTGAAAAAATGCTAATGATAAAAATTATTAGCAACCAACAAACTTTAAAAAATAATAAACATGCATGACAATGGAAACATACCATGTAAGTCATCGTGCCACTTTTTCCTTGTAGAGTATTTGATTCCATCGATGGCATAGTTCCCTGAACACATCCAAACACCAACATTCATAATTTCATCGTCAATTAACCTACATCACCAATATGAGACCAGCCAAAAATACTGATCACATGCACCATATAACATAAACCAATCTGATAGATTCAAGACATACTATATACACATTTGTTTTGAAAAAATCCATTGTAGTGAAAAACATGGAGAACCCCTAGGACAAAAAGGTTACATTTACCCCTAAGTAGCAACTAGCATATTAACAAAGGAGTTGTCAATATGTTTTATGAAGCATCGACATGATTCAAATAATTTTTAGGGGATTTAGAAAGAATATAAGATCCATCTTAACTCTGGCTCTACCAAGCATCCAGAGGAATCAAATCTCTTGAGGTGAAAACCCCTTTTAGAGTGCTAAACTTAAGGAGAGGTTTGCACCTAAAGATATGTGATCTCTCTTAGCACTTGATAGAGACAAAGTTAATATGGATATATGCTACTATATAATAATTTACAAAAATTATAATAAGTATTCATACTTGGGAATGGAATGCCCTCCTTGCTATAGTAATTTCAAAATAGGGTAAATATCCAATAGAAGAATGGGATGGGTAATATTTGGATTAAATCTCATATTTCTAGATTGGATTGGAATTTAAAAAAATGTTTTCCCATCAAATTATGGTTTTAACCATAAAATAATCATATAATCAAAATATGGTTTTAAACATAAAATAATCATATCATCAAATTATGATTTTAACCATAAAATAATCATATCATCAAATAGTTTTCCAAAAAATACTTTACTTGTTTTTCTTTAAAACTAGTAATGAATATTAATCGTAGTTAATGAATAAAATAACCCATATAAAATTCTAAAATCTAGAATTCCATATTAAATTGGAATTTGAAAAACATGTTACCATCAAAAGAAGATTTTCAACATATATCCAAATGTTTTTGAGAAACTACGTGTTTTTCTCTAAAACTAATAATGAATATTTATGTATTTTAAACTTCTCAAGTTTGAAGTCAACGGAATTCTAAATTGAAATTTAATATGTATTTATATAAATGTGTTTTACAATTTAGCTAATTTAAATTTAAATTCTATATGTTCTTCATTTTATAATTTTTATTTTTAATACTTTTTTTAGTCGACATGTGTCAATTGTGCATAATAGATGTGACACACCTCACTCACTTGAGTTGTAGAAAGAATAGACTCTTGGCGCAATAATGGTGACAAACATGCATAAGTTTTTTTATGACAATAGCGGCAAGCGTTTCCAAATTCATATTAATGCAACATACCTTGCAAACATGTTGTTGGAGATATCTCATATCAACAAAAAATTATCACACTTTAATTTAAGTGGGCAATGTTATTTACATGAGAATATTACATACTACATGCAATGTCATGGGATATAAAGAGTTTTTGCATGATCAATTGTTCTACATGGTTTTAAGTGTTTTTTAGAAATTGTTTGTAGTAGTAATGCAATTAGATAGTACTTTAGAAAAATATTGTACAACATTTTAGATACTCACATATCAAATAGTTTTCATGGTAAACACATTGCAAAGGGATTTTCCAAAAGTAGAAGTGTCCTTATTTATCTTTCTTGTTTAGAACTTGCATGAGAGATCCATTCACCATATACTAAGTGACAATCACAAAAGTCTTGTATGGTCCATATACAACTATGCCATATAAATACACAACCTTAGGATGGTGCAATAGACTAAAAATAATTTCCTCTTTCCAGAAGTTTGTGCTTTTTAAGAGACAAAAGAGAGTGTTAACCCATTGGACCTAAATATAAAGATACTCAAATTTAATTAAGGTTCTTTACTAAAATAGTTTCAATTAAAAAGGTTAAATCAATGGAAATATAAAATCTTGTATTCTTCATAGGTAATCAAATATTAAATCTGCACCACTTCTAAAAATTCATTCTTGCTTAGGTGCATGAACTTTAAATTGAAAATAATTAATTGTAATACAAAACCATTCATAGAGAAAGATAGCCACCATGCATTGTTGCTTTGGTTGACTTCCTCTAGGCTCTAACTAGCTTTGATATGCTAAATATCAACATACAATCCTCTTCATTTCCATATAAACAATTCCATATGTACATGAATCCAACTCTTGTATCAGTTTTAAGTCATCATTTCTAATTGTATGGAGTAAAAAATCATACAAAAAAATTTGGTGGAAGTGAAGATAAATATTTGCTTCAAATTTCAATAGATGACTACTAATGAAAAGAAAACACTTTCTTTACCTACAACCCTTTAGAAAGAACTATCAACGTTTTTGCAATAAATTGGAAAAGAAACATGGTCAATAAAAATGGGCTCCGGCCAATTCTTCCTTCTCTATCCCCCTTGCCACACTAGGATCTACCCTAATAGCAAGTAAACAAAATGCATTAGTGTAAATACACGTGGAAAAAGAAATAGAGATGTAGAACAATGCCTTTCACAAGGCAGATAAAACAAAGAGAGTTTAAATTATGGCCTTTTACATGGACTTGATATTGCAAGAAATTTATTGATTCATGCAATGCAAATAGCTCAAAACTTTTATGGGGTATATAGATAGAAGATATATCCAACATGAGAATGTTTTATTTTCTTAAAAAAAATCCCCAAATGCTTCTAATGTAGAATCCCAAGTTGGAAAATGTGGAATTCTATGGTGGTTAACACAATCCGCAAGAAGCTAAAGTGTAAAACACACAAACTTATAATTTGTATCATGTGATTATTGGGATATTTTCAAATAAATTCTTACCTAAATGAAAATTTCTTCAATATCCCTTCATATATCCAATGGATTTTTGTTGTCTTCCTTAAATCCTATATTTTGCATTAGGAACCCATACCCAAAAACCCAGGTTACCATCCTTGAGACTCTATCTAGACACTGACCTAAGTCTTAGAATTTGCGCTAGAGAGTAACTATTAATTTGTTAAATCTATCTTTCAATGCACATGTACATACACCTAAATAATCATATATTCTACATTTTACATAGAGCTCAAATTTTGGGTATGGTCATTCAACAATTGAGATCTAAGAAAAACAAAACTCAACATAACCAAGTCATGAAACTATACAGTAGAATTAATTAAAGGGCAACAAATTATAGGAGAACAAGGCAAAGTAACATAAGGTTATGCCATCTAAATTTCTATTTAATAAATAAGCAATCCTTGAAATCAAGTGCTCCATTTGACATAATATAAATCTTGTGAAAACATAAAATTTGCAAATATATCTTACATCTAACTTTGCTTTACCACCTGATTTTGATGTAAGTGACCACTGACACAATGTTATAAGATATTGATTATGAAGAACAAAGATATATACACAAAATAAAACACAATTTGATTCAAATCTTGAGTGAGAATACAAGAGCATTGATCTATTTTTTAGAGATTCTAATTTGTTGCAAGATCTAACTTATTCTTATTAGGGAGGAAGATGTCGAGAGATTATCTCAACCATTAAATAACAACTTCAATTAATAACATTTTATTGACTTCTATTAAATTAGTCATTTATATAACATGAAGTCATTTATATAACATAATTTTATTACATAAGTCAACCTTATATTCTAACATCCCCTTTCAAGGATTACACTATTGAAAACAAAATCCATTGAAATAAAGCACACAGTGACTAAACAGTATAGACATAACATTCTTCAGAAGCTACTCTTTGAAAACAATTCTTGGACTAGTAAGCCTTCCTTCAAATTGCTTCATATTCCTTCGAAAGGTATAGTCTCCCAGCTATGGTTTGATTTATGTGTAGCATTGGAAAACATTGCACATGAAGTGTCACATCACCCTCATAAGGTATGATATTGAACTCTCATATCCCAAATCTCCCTTGAACTACCAAACAACAATATTTGCATGCATGCCTAATGACCCCAATGAGTTATAGTTTCTATAATCCACAAACATCCTCAACTATTGAACAACTATATTTCTTTCACTAAATTCCTCTCCATATTCAAAGTGTCAACTTCTTAAAATACATAATTCTTGTCTTCTATTGTACCCCAGGTTGTACCCCTCACAAAACCTCACTCTAGATATCACACTTGGGAGGAATATGAGGGAGGAAACACAAGGTCAGGGCATATTGTGTAGGATGCACCTTCTTGAGCCACTCTAAGCCATCGAACTATTCCTTGGGCTAGATGTGGGGTACCCTCAATGTTTCTAAGGAAATTGTCCTCATATGTAACCTACTAACAACTTATTAATCTATGAAGCTATAACTATATTTACAACAGAAACTGATGGTGCATGGATTTAGTCTTTGTTGCTTATTAAAGAAAAAGTAAAAATATTGTGTAATGGTTTTTGAGGGGGATAACTAGGAAGCCAAACCACAAGGGGACTCAAAGGGTTTCAACCAGAGAAATGATCTTTTTCACCATGGACATTATAATCTAGTTTTGTGATGAGAAATAACAGCGGGGAAATGAAAAAATATGAGCTTAAGAGGAGGGAACACTCTACACTCACTTCACACGCATTTATTAGACAACAAACCAAACATGAAAGATGTGCATAGATCCATTGGTTCAATAAGCAAAATGTAAGGACAAAAATAGAAGGAAACCAACATAGCTTGCTTAACAATTTCATTGATTCATCTAGTGGCAAGTAACAAGATGCCTCGATCCTAATTATAAAATAAAATGAACAATTATTTTGATTACAATAGGAGGTACCATAAGGGACACTTTGATCTCAATCATGGGCACGTTTCCTTCCTTCACACAAGATGGAGCTTCAAATAGTTCCTAAAAACAGAAAGAGAATGAAAGAATAGAAGGAGAAGAAGGAGTAGTTACTTGCCACTATTAGGTGTCTTGGGAAAATATCCAATCTCTAATTGATTATTACCTCTCTTCTACCCCCATTGTTGTTGTATTGAACTTCATTAATCAACTTATAGTGTAAATGAGAAAACTGATATCTATTATAGCCTGTTGGGAGAGAAATGTGAGAACAAAATTAGGTTAGAATCTATCTCCTTCTCCAATGAGAATGCTTTCTTTTTCCTTTATTAAATATAGCTAAAATAGAGGCATTTTATTCCCTTTGCCAAATCCAAGGATTAATTTGTAGATGATTTTGAACTACTACGGTTTCTTATTTTCTGGCTATAGTGGCTTCCTTGACAACCCATTTAAATCTTTTAATTGGATGGATTCCCCCAAATGTCGCAAATTTGACATCCTCTAAGCCATGTGCATCATCTCTAAATGAAAAAGGATCAATCTATCGAAATAATGAATTGAATTGGTTCTTAATTGGGACTCTTATAATATTATAAGATGGTCGTAGCAACTCTTTGAAGTGTGCATGAATAAAACTCTTATCCTCCTTTTTCCTCTTATAAAATTCAATTCACTTTATATTAAAAAAAACTCCTAACTTTATTTATTATATGAAATTACTTTATGATGTACAAATCGGTAATGAGTTTGAGCATTGTGGTTGGTGCATTTAATAATGTAAAAAACAATTTAAATCACCCTAAAGAAGGGTCCCTCCACCACCGGTCACATGCATTCATGACTTTCCTTCATTATATCCCTCGTCCTATTCACACTACAAAAAACTTTATAGTATGCATGGACCTTATACAAAGTTTACAACCAAATTTACCTATTACTTTATTTTTTAATATGTAAGGTTGGGTTGTGTGGATTCCTCCAAGGTTCCCACATTTTGCATGCTTAAAGGAGTTCCCATCATTCAAATTGAAATCGTCTATGAGTTCCAAAGCCTCTCCATCCGGGCTTCTTTCAACCCTTTCCAACCTCAATGGAGTGGGCTTCTTTCAACCCTTTCCAACCTCAATGGAGGAGAATCGTGCTAACTATTTGAGGTCATTGATTTGGATTCGTTGGGGGATCCATCCACTCTTCATGGGGATAGAGTCTTATGCCCCACCTTGATTTTATAAGCCCTCATATCTTGAGAATCATTAGAAAAACCTTGTTCAGGTGAATTATAATTGTTTGCATCATCCTCCCCTCCAAGAACCTACCAATCAAAAATCAACAATGGAGAAATTGAGGGCTTGGAACCTAGCACCATACCTTCAAAACAATGTGAACCTACTAGTGGGATTCTTTTGGCACTAAAAGTATGCCTCTAAATTTTGGAACCATGCCATTTTGTGCATTGTACAACCACGAGGGAGAAGAAAAATGATGAATATTTCTCTTAATTGTGGGAGTTGAAGTCCACCTCAAAAGATGATTTTTTTTCCATGCCTTAGTCTTATGGACACCAACATATTTCCCAAAGGATTTCATCAATTTTTGAGTGTGTTGAGCGAATTTTGTAGTTCAAAACTAATTGAAATTTACTTTGCAAAAACTACATCTACAAATTTATCTTACAATGATGCATTCCATCTCTAGGAAATGGAAATGAATGATCCATTGGTTTATACTTAAGGAAGCATGTTTCAATTTTGTCTTTGGGGCACTAGAGACATGGTTTCTAAGCATATGAAAATGGATTCTATTCATAATTGATTTGCTACTTGTGTGGTTTGTATGGGGCAAAACGAACTATCTGGTATGTATCCCCTAGACTTATCAACGGCCTCTTAAAATCACTCATTGATTGGTGACTAGAGAGAGAGAACTATCCATACAAAATTTGCATGAAATTTTGGCCAAAAAACATTAAAATTGTTTGTCCCTTTAGTTTATGAGATTAATAGTGTTGTATCTAGTGCATACAAGGTCCAAATGACATGCTGTCAAAATTAGTTCACAATAGACATAGAGGTATTTCCAATAACTATATGCATGACACGGTATGTCTATTTAAATACTTTTTAATTATAATTAAAAACTAGGAACCTTTGCAAGAATATTTTAATGATGTCTTTCTATACTTATGGAGGTCAAAATTGAATTTTGTTATCTCATTGATATTTAATGAATTTAATAAACATATTTCAACTAGTCCTTGCCTTCAAATGAGTCATTCTTTCAGTTTGGGCTAAAACAGTTCCCATTGCATTTTCATACTTCTACAACTCAAGATTCGATTATGTCAACTCCAACATGATCGATGACCTCTAAAACCTAATCTAAGCCACTCGTTGTACCTGAATTACTCTCTCAACTTGAAAACTCAATTTCACCCAAAGTGGGCCCTATGTGCCAAAACTACTTTTCATGATTTTGAAGGTTGGAACTAGATTCTATCATCTCCTTGATGATCGATGAGCCCCATAACTTGATTAATAGATTCCCTACATTCAAATTTCATTTGGTTGATTTGCAAAATTTGGCCCAAGGTGGGCCCCACTAATAAACCCAATTTTGGGGCCATGAGCCTTTCTTAGGTGCTGACATCTTCTTCAATTAAATTATTATCATTTTTAGTATCCTTTGGATCTTCAATAATGGTTACAAGTTCTAGAAGGGATCCATCTGTATGACCCATTTTCTTGCAACCTTCCATTATTGTAAAAATGTAACTTCTCTAGCTATTATCAAACCCTAATGGGACTTGAGCTCAACATAACCACCTTATTGTCTTGTGGTTAAACAACCCACATTGTGCTTTTGTTATTAAAATATAAATTAGAACCTTGTTTCAATTCATTCTAGATCACCTTGCTTCCAACAAATAGATTTGTCTCGTAAAATGTTGAATTGATTTGAGCATGTATCTCTTATGTCTAAAAACAAGTGTGCACCACTAATTGGTCTAGTACAAGGTTCGATCTAGAGACATGTGACAAAAACCATGTGTAAAAGAGAAAGGATCATGATATAGAGCTTGATCTAAAAATCAATTGTTGATCATAATATAAAGGATTCATCACACTTACATATCCAAGGTCATGCACCCACAAATAGACAAACAATCAAAGCACAACATCCACGATCTTGAGGTGTCCTGATTGCAAAAGAGGGTGTCCTCAATATAGAAAAGTGGAAAGTAAACCTACTATGTAATATTGATACAACTATCAGAGAGACTGATATGGAAAGGATCAACAAGAATATCAGACTCCAAACACCTAAACCAAGAACTAGACTACCTTCAAAAGGTCTTCATGATGAACAAATACCAGAGAAATCACATCATTAAAACAATTCTCTGGGAATATAACAAAAGACTAACCCATTAGACATCAAAAATACCAAAAATAGCATTTCCATACATAAAAGGCACACTAATCGTATTGCCAAATTCTTAAAAAACAAAATATTCTAGTGACCTTCACTCCGCTAATCACCATAAGGAGGACGGTTGACTTGAAAAAATACTATGTGGATCAAAGACAACAAAAATGAGTGTACACAATACCCTTCTTATGTGGAAAAGTCTACATAGATGAAATAGGTATATCTGTACATATTCATATAAATGAACATTCATTAGATCAAATGATAGATCCTCTAAGTCAACCCTTGCAAAACATGCACACAGCTCCTCCCATTAATCTAAACACGAAACTATTTCTTTAAGAAGATCACTATTTGAAAAGAAGACTGAAGGAAGCTATTAAAATAGTAAAATAGAGTAACACATTAAATATTGATGAGGGATTAAGACTAAGAGGCATGTGGAAACCCATCATAAATAAAATACCATAAATATATTAACGATAAGCAAGCTCACATACAACCCTTATCATTAGCATTTATAAACGCTCCCATACTTTATTATGAACCATCGCATTCTTTGCTTTGATATCCCTTGATGATGGACTCACTTTGAAGTCTGAAACATTGGGAATATAAATCATTGTCATAGGCTTCCTAGTTCATCAAATATAATTTGTCATATATTTTGCTATTGTATGGGAAGAAAGATTAGATGAAATGGCTTGCATGGCCCATTTTAGGGAAAGGTCTACTTTGTATATTTGGAGTCTAGAACCTTTCAAGGCCTGTTTGAGGGTCTAAATTATGTTTTTTGGGGTCAAAATTTCATCACTTACACCATGCCTTATGACTCTATTCTACACTATGATACCTTTCCAACAGTCCAAGAATCGCCTCAAACGAAGTCTGTATGAAGAAGTTGTGCCTCCCACAAGTTTACCTATCTAATTGACTATCATGGTATCAAGTGGATTCCACTTTAGCTCTAGTTTCTCACACATGCAAATATAGTCACATGTGTACTTTCAAGTACATTCTAAAAGATCCAAAACCCTAACCCTAATTGGGAGTTGGGGCATGCAAAAGTGTTAGAGCTATAATCCACCTTAGTACCTTGGTCATATAACTTATGCACATTTCATTTTCATCCATGCAGTGATTCTATGCTTTAAACTTAGGGAAATTGGTCATTTACTCATAGTTGAGGCGCTCCTCGTTGATCATTCTGCATAGTTTAGGAACTCCAGGTTTATCATCCTGATAACCTAGGATCCTGCATTGATTACAGTCAACTAGAATGCACTCCCCATCCCCAATTTCAGGGATTTTGTTTGACTTGAGGTGCTAGTGCATGTTTTAGATGGTTTTTGTCCTTCCTTGTGCATTTATTTCCCTCCTAGAGCCACTCCCACTCACCCATGTTCTCACCCACATCTTTCATACCTCAATTTATGTTCCAACATGCCTTTCCCATGTTCACACATGCATTCATGACCGTTTGGGATAATTAGGAAGCTCATTAGTCCACCTAGGGAGGTTTGAGGGTCAATTCTTGAGATAATACTTGTATGCATCCAGATGGCCTCCAAGGCCTCACAATTTTTCCCTGTTGTACTACATACCTGATCCAGACATAGTTACATGTTGGATAGTCATAATAATATATGTTATTGACCGCATGTGTGTATGTATTTTTCACTCTTTCAGTTATTTTATGCATGTTTTGTAAACAATATTGAATTGTGAGAGTTTATTTGGCTCCTAGATCTAGTTGTGAATAAATTCTCACATGATATCAAAGCTCTTTGGAGATGCAAATCAAATCCATAGTGTTTGAGTTGTTGTTAGAGAGATTTTCCAGATAGATACGAGTGTTTTCATTACAGGTACAATCAGCAATTTGTCACCAAGAGTGCTAGCAGAAATGGAGTAGATCCATGTTTTGTTGACCCCATTCAACTATTTTGAATGGAAGGCCAAAATCCCGATTCAGCTGAGGTCGAAAGGCCTATACAGGGTCACCATGGGGATAGAGGTTGAACCAAACTTTATTGTTGATAAATCGAAGTTCTTCAACAGGCTCGATGAAGCATCAGTACAAGAAATTTGAATTTTAGGGGTAGTTGTATTCTGCCTGCAAAAGTCACTTTTAGGGGCAGTTTTGGCTTTGTAGGTGGTCTTTACAAAACCACCCCTAATAGAACCAATGCTAAAAGTTTTGAATTTTAGGGGCAGTTTTGGAAGAGATCAAAACCACCCCTAAAAGTGACTTTTGGTGGAAGTTATAAACCCATCGCCCAAAACTCACTTTTGGGGGCGGTTCTAAACCCCCCTCCCCCCAAAAAAAGTGAATTTTAAGGGAGTTTCTAAACCTCCCTCATAGACACCTGTGGGGGAGGTTCTGAACCCCCCCAAAATTCCTTATTACGAACCTTTGGGAGTGGTTACAAACCCCCCTCGTAGGTACCTACGGGGGCGGTTTCAAACCCCCCTCGTAGGTACCTATGGGGGTGTTTCAACCCCCCCCCCTAAAAGTGTTTATTACACAGATTTGGGGACGGTTATAAAACCCACTTGTAGGTACCTACAGAGGCGGTTCAACCCCCCCTTAAAACTCTTTACAAACCTTTGGGGCAGCAATAAACCCCCGTAGTAGGTACGTACAGGGGCGGTTCAAAACCACCCTTAAAAGTATTTATTACAAAACTTTGGGGGAGGATATAAAACCCCCTCATAGGTACCTATGGAGGTGGTTCAAACCCCCCCCTAAAACTCTTTACAAACCTTTGGGGGCAGTTATAAACCCCCCTTGTAGGTACCTACAGAGGCGGTTTGAAACCCCCCCTAAAACTCTTTACAAATCTTTGGGGGGAAGTTATAAACCCCCCTCATAGGTACCTATGGAGGTGATTCGAAACCCCCCCTAAAGCTCTTTACAAACCTTTTGGGGTGGTTATGAACCCCCCTCATATAAACTTACTATTAAATTGAGCACATAGATCTATAGACAAACACACAACTCACAAAATAGATCACACAATTTACTCAGCAATTAAAGAATGAAACAGTACAAAAATGGCTTGCAACTGTGAATGCTTTCATTAATCAAAAAGTAATCATATAATAATTACAATGAAGTACAATGGCTTTAATAGCCACATGAAATTCGAATCCACATGAGGAATTTTGAATTGATAGACTCTACTTGACTGTAGGTAACTAAGACCTTGTCTAAATCACTATCGGAGGACTCAATAGTTAACTGACCTTGTCTAAACCATAACCGGAGTTCATCAGAGCTCTAAAACACAACTCAAGTGTTACATTCAGTGTTGAATAAAGCTAACTGACTGTGGTAGGTAAGAAATGCACCCCTCCTGAGTGCAGTCATGTAAACCTAGCGCTAATTGAATGTAGAGGACTATAACTAAATGTAACTGACTCCTAACTTAGCTTGACTAGTCATCAACTGAGCTTAACTAACCTTGGTTGGTTTCAACACTCCCAATGGCTCCTAAATTGTAGGGATTGGTCTAGGAGGCTCCTAAATTGATGCAATTAAGTGCAATCAGTGGCAGTAAGCCTCAATTAGTGTTCCCCGCATTTTAGTAACTGAAACATGTGCCCAATTAGGCTAAGTGGACCCAATGGTGCTAATGACTAAAAATAGACTGGATGGACTCCCAATTTAGACATGACTCTTGATTTAGACATATGACCAAATTGGACAAGGGAGGATTAATAATCCTAACACCCCCCCTGAATGATAACTTGGACAATCTGTGGGCCCTGGTAACTAAGACCGTAGGTCACCCATTACATCAAGTAAAATAAAGTAACTGCTTAATACAAGGAGTTGGGGCAAAAACCACATGGGAAAAAATCCCCCCCTCTATCTAAGCAGGTAGAATCAGGTCTCAAGTTTGAAAAACTTGAAAATATGTTGCTGTAATCTTCATCTCTGTGAGGTAGCGAAGCAGCATGCATGGTGTGTTGTGCACAAGTATTCTAGGGCCTGGCATGTAGAATTCTCTTTCTTCTCCAAAAATGATGATGGAAGGAAGGAGGAATGTAACCTTTGTCTCTTACTGAATGAAGAGGTGTATGATCATATCCATTATTCTGAATGTAGTGAGACTAATCCCTTGCCATATAGCATCTTACAGGGAGTCTATTGCAGCTCTCTGAAGGAGGTAAGATTGCATGGCATAGAGCAAGGGTGTTTCCTTTCTGAGTGTCAGGTGAGTTTTCAGTCATCTTCCTAGCTTCCAGTTTGGAAGTAGGGACTGAATCTAGATCTAAGTCACCCTAAATCTCAATCTCATAAATTGATAAATATGGATCTGCAATACTAGTAGAAGCTGAAAAAGAAGTAGATGCAATGATTTTACCTTCCCTTTCAAGGGGCTGCTGAGAGTGCACTGGTTCTGAAGGAGGCATGAAATGTGAGAAATCATATGCTTTTGAAGCATGATTTGCAGTACCCTTTGCTATGATGCTCTCAGTAGAGATATCTATGATCTCCATTGAGTCAGGACCAAAGATCACTCACTTTGGAGATCTAGTATGGGTCATCTGATAGATAGATAACAGGTTTGAAGCTAGGGAGGGAACAAATAGCACATCTTTGAACCTTCCATGTTCAAGCTTGATAGATCCCTTCCCTTTTGTTTGGACTTTACTGTTATTTCCCATCTGAATACTAGGACCATCAAAGGACTGAAAAGAAGAGAATGATTCTATGGATGCATCCATATGGTTGGAATCTCCAGAATCAATGAGGAAGACATGTGCTGATGTGCAGCAAGCCTTCAGTGCATGGATTTTCCTTTGGTATTCTTCATCTTCTTCTTCTTTAGAGTCATCCTTCCTTGCAATAGCAAGTACATAAATGTTATGTTTCTTCAAAAGAAGATCCATTTCATCAAGTTGTCTTCTCATACATGAGCTTTCTGAATGAAATCCCCTTCCACTGTAAGAGCAAAGGACATTTCCTTTGCCATTCTTCTTGCTTCTCTTCAAACCTGAAGGCTCTTTTGACTACTCTTTCTTCACAGGAGACTCATCTCTTTGCTTCCCTTTGTCATTCGCTACCTTATCTCCTCTTGCAACCAGAGCTATATCTTTGGAAGATCGAATGATCCTCGTTTGGATCAATTTATCATTCTTAGACATAAGAGATTGGATGAAGGCATTAAGAGTGGGCATAT
The DNA here is from genome assembly GCA_001517045.1 of Pseudotsuga menziesii. Lineage (NCBI taxonomy): Eukaryota > Viridiplantae > Streptophyta > Pinopsida > Pinales > Pinaceae > Pseudotsuga > Pseudotsuga menziesii. The sequence continues at coordinate 90,179 of LPNX011077294.1, read as the reverse complement.
TCCAATTTGGAGTAGTGAGCCTTACTGTTTGGAAGGTGGATACAAATACTGAGTAGTCTACATTGAGATTTGTGAGAATGGAAAGGATGAGCTGATCTTCATCCTTCTCCACTTTGCATTGCTTCAACTGATATATCAAGTTCTTGAAATTTGTGAAGAATTCATTCAGTGATTCGAAGTTGGATGGATTAAGAGTGATCAGATCATTTTCTAGCTGATGGATCCTCATCTCATCCTACTTATCAAATAAGGAGGCAAGCTTGTCCCAAACCTCCTTGGGATTCTTCAATCCTTGGATGTGGAATCGAAGATCTCTAGAGACTAAGGAGAGCAAGCGTCCATGGGCTTCATCAATCCCGTTCCATTACTTTTCTTTGTCATTATCTAAAGATGGAACTACCTCTGTTTCTTCTATGAGTCTGAAGAGCTGCTTGGTGTGGAGCATTACCACCATGTATTCCTTCCACTGGTGATAGTTGAAGGGAGTGAGATGCTCTACTAGATGAGCCATTTTGAATGCAGTAAGAAGGACTGAGCTGTTGTAGCGAATGCAGTGAGAAGAAAGAGCTGCTTGTAGTGAATGCTGTAAGAAAAACTGATAACCTGTCACACAATCAAACATACAAAGTAAGTTCGATAGTCTGCAATTTTGGAATTTCCTTCACACCCAGCATAGTTGATCAAGCAAGCTTGATCAACAATTTCCTAACTTGGGATATTAAGTGGTAAATTCTCTACTTCTGGTGCAATACTGGAAGGAGCAATTTGCTCAAAAAAAATGATCCAGCTGGAGATCTGAGGAGGAGAGGTGTTTTGTTCATCAAGGCTCTGATACCATATTAAATTGAGCACATATATATGTAGACAAACACACAACTCACAAAATATATCACACAATTTACTCAGCAATTAAAGAATGAAACAATGCAAAAATGGCTTGCAGCTGTGAATGCTTTCATTAATCAAAAAGTAATCAGATAATAATTACAATGAAGTACAATGGCTTCAATAGCCACATAAAATTCGAATCCACATGAGGAAATTCAAATTGATAGACTCTACTTGATTGTAGGTAACTAAGACCTTGTCTAAATCACTATCGGAGGACTCAATAGTTAACTGACCTTGTCTAAACCATAACCGGAGTTCATCGGAGCTCTAAAACACAACTCAAGTGTTACATTCAGTGTTGACTAAGGCTAACTGATTTTGGTAGGTGAGAAATGTGCCCCTCCTAAGTGCAGTCATGTAAACTAGCGCTAAATGAATGTAGAGGACTAGAACTGGATGTAACTGACTCCTAACTTAGCTTGACTAGTCATCAACTAAACTGAACTGACCTTGGTTGGTTTCGGCAGTCCTAGTGGCTCCTAAATTGTAGGAATTGGTCTAGGAGGCTCCTAAACTGATGCAATTAAGTGCAATCAATGGCAGTAAGACTCAATTAGTGTTCCCCACACTTTAGTAACTAAAACATGTGCCCCAATTAGGCCAAGTGGACCCAATGGTACTAATGACTAAAAATAGACTAGATGGACTCCCGATTTAGACATGACTCCTAATTTATACATATGACCAAATTGGACAAGGGAGGATTGATAATACTAACACTTACAAGGGGGTTTTTGAACCCCCCTCATTGTCACATACAAGGGTAGTTTTGAACCCCCCTCGTAGTGACATATGAATTTAGTTTAGAACCCCCCTCGTAGCCATAATAAAATATATTTTATTTAAAATATCAATATTTCAGTATCATTAGGGCATGAAGGAATCAAACCTTCAACCTCTTGCTTGTAAAGAAGGAGCTCTTCCATTGAGCTAGAACCCTTTAAGAATTAAGGAAAGGGGAAATATTAACACATTGAAAATGATATACAGAAGGGAAACCATCACAATAAATCAAATTCCCATCCATTCCACATAGAAAGCATTCATCACTATTGAAATACTCTCCATCATTCACCACAAAATATGAGCAAGAGGTTCATAATGTGATTATAGAATTGCCTGAGAAAGAAACAGAAGAGCATGGTAAATATGAAGGCCATGCCAAGGAAATGGAGGTCAGTTTAGAATTTGGGATCTCATTAGAACCCGATATTTCTCCTACAAAAGATGGAGTTGGTAATCGTTTACGTATTTGTTTGTTGCTTCCAAATGTGCATAGGTCTTCTACTGAGAATAGGGATCTTCTTCAATCTATGAAATTGTCTTCTGTCTCTAATGAGTGGGATGATAAAATGGAATAGCTTGGGATTGAATATGGAGATTTAGAATCCAAGTCTGTGTCTCAAATTAATGATAGTTTCACATTTGATATTTCAATGAAGAATGTTCCTACTGGAGAGGGTATATATGGCTCAATTGATCTTACCCAGTCTGGTGATATAGACAAAAATATTGGATGTTGGAAACCCTTTCAAACTAGCCAAACAAGTGAATATCTATACAACCCAAATGTAGAGCTATGGCTACTGGAAGCATTTTACCAAAATTTATAATTTTTTTCCTATAAATGAAAATATGGAGAATATAAAAAAGCTAATGTTGAAGTTTGTAAGCAAAGGAGATCCCATGAGAATAAAATAACTTGAGTTCACATGACAAGTGTATTCATTACAAAACCATATGATTTAGAACTTTAATGGAACTTTATTTTTTGGTCCATGTACTTTGATGTTCATAGTCAAAGGCAGACTAGGTGGGTTCTATCAAAATATGTAGTTGGCTACCTTCACTAATAAATAGCTTAGTCATAAAATGTCATAAAATCAATGACGAGGCTAGATCATCTTTCCATTACTATTTGTATGATTCTTGAGATAGATTCAAGGTGCTCAAGTAAGCTTCCCTACAAATGGATTCTATCACTTAGATGCATAGGATATCATTCAAGCTATAACTTATCTTAAGAACCTTTTCCCACACCTAAATGGTGGCACAAAATGGATAATTTGGTGGGAAGCAACCCAACCCCTAAATTTGTCAATATGTTAGGGCAAGATAAGAGCATAATATTCTTAAAATAAAAGAGTGCAATCTTAGGAAGCATCTTAGCCCTACCATGTGATTGAAAAGGTGGACCCTTTTAATATGGTTAAGCAACAACAAGTTAGAAATATCCTACACCACACCTAGGCGTTTGAGGATTATATAGGAAAGCAGTAAGATTGTTGGGCCGAATTAATGTCATTTTAATTTTGTTGTAGTATTTGCCCAGTCATTTAATTTGTCAATCCGAGTTTCGTAGGCTTATGAAGCACATGCAAATGATATGTAGGACTGAAGTGAAATTTAGCTAATCTAACCCCCCGTGAAACTAAGACTAATCTAATCTAACCCCCCGTGAAACTAAGACTAATCTAATATAAACTCCCTTAAGCTGAAACACGCAATTGCTAATATAATGCAGGAAGATGAAACACATGGCTGAAAGTAAATTGTATAAAAGAAAGACAACATATGAAGAGCAACAAGACAACACATGTGAGCTCACATTAACAATAAAGCAATCTTAATTTACATCACAAGAATCAATCATACATCATGAAAGCATCAAACTAATATTATGAACAAAAACTAAGAATTCGTTTCTCCATATTACAAAGTCAAGACTAACTTCTACAATATACTATATATCTCTGATCTGTATCCTATGATTAATCAAGATTCTAGATTAATGAAATGAAGAGAGAGCACTCTCTTTTATACATGAAGGAGATAACCATCTCATAATGAGAGATCCGTTATTCTCTCAACCACTCTCAACTAATTTCCTATTATTACAAGATATGATCCCTTCAAATCCTCTACATGTCTCTCACAAATTCTCTACATGTCTCTCATAAATCCTAAATAGGTTATGTCAACCAAATCTTCATGATCTTCTCATTAGAATTAGCTTGAATAATGATCTCCTTGAAATGGTGGAGGAGATATTCGAGAAGTCTTTTCTTGAATTAATCCTTCACATATTCCTACACATTACAAAGCTCATCCATGCTTGAGATATTAGTGAAAAACATGTTAATTTCTAATATTTTAATCATAAATTCACTTATAATACTAAAATGAATAAAGTGGGAATAATAAGGTGAAACCCACATATATGTATGGAAATGGTATGATAAAGGTCAATGGGACGATGAAATGTGAGAAATAGCGGAAGATAAAGTGGATGAAAATATGACATTTTTGAGTCTCAACATACTCCCCAATTGAACTTGTTGCATGTCTTCATGCAACAGCGTGTGTATCTTCTCAAGAATTTTTGGCATCTGAACTTGGATTTGATTGATGATGTATTTTTAACAATGAATATTTTCAGGGTGTGAAATAAATGAGTAACAACTGGCATTTCCTTATGATTGGTTCTTGTGTGACAACCATGAATATAAAGAATGTTGGTTCTTGTGTTAACAACATTCATTTCATGATGTGAAATGCATAAGTAACAACTCACATTTCCTTATGGTTGGTTCTTGTGTGACAACCATGAATATAAAGAATGTTGGTTCTTGTGTTAACAACATTCATTTCATGATGTGAAATGCATGAGTAACAACTGACATTTTCCTTATGGTTGGTTCTCATGAATGTAAAGAATGTTGGTTCTTGTGTTAACAACATTCATTTTGTCATCTGTTTCCTAGATGCATAATAATTTAACCATACACTCACTGAAAATGATAAGCTATTAATGTGCATAGAAAGTATCATTGTGCATAAGAAAACCTTTTATTTATCTTTATGAATCATGCCAATATGTATATCAATGTATGTGAAGAAAAGTGCAATAAAGGATTTGTCAGAAAAGAAATGCTCGTGAATGGGAAATGAGATGAAAAATGGGTGATGGTGGTTAAAAGAATAGAATGATAGTAGTGAGTATGTATTGAATATAGTTCCCCCTCCCAAACTGATGTGGTTGCATCTCTTCATGCAACCTAGCATGGGCTGTGAAAGAAATGGTGCATGGTGAGGGAATTTTCCAAATTATTCATTGCTAGCATGTAAGGAATTGGCATAATTAAAGTTTAGAAAACAACATACCCCTACTTACCCAAAAAGTAGATGAACGATGCAATATGAATGTAGTTGATGCCCCTGGATCATGGAATGTGTCACTGCTACTGTGGCTGTTGTCACGTCCCCGTCCCTAAACCGGCGAAGAGGACGCGACGTACACAACAACATAGCCGGGTAAGATGCCCAATGAACATAAACAGAATTCCAATGCTGAAAACAAAAGCCTAAACAACAGGCATAATTCGTCATACAAGGATGCACAGTCCTTCAAACAATCAGCGGAAGCAAACCTAGACATTTCCAGCATTAATCATCAATATAAATTACAGAGATGCAGTAAACAGCAGCACTTATCTTTTGATGGAGAATTCACCCGCAACCAGCTACGTCGCTGCAACGTTCCACCCAACCATAGGCCAGCTTGCTCATCAATCTCTCAACAACGCTGCCACCCCCAAGCTGGGCATGATTCCTCCGGAATAAGGGTCAATTGTAGGCTTAGACATAGCCAAGGGGACACATAACAGCCAAACCAACACTGCTGGGTTTCACAGGCTTTCAACAAACAAGCCAAACCAGCACAGTCCAAGGTTCAACCACTGCATACCAGCAGCCAAACAATCCCTTCACAGCTCTGTGAAGAAGTCATAACAACCAGTGACAGTCCCCAAACAAAAGGTGAGACACCACTCCAGCCTACAAGGCAACTCAGAGTGGGTTTTGGCCTTAATCGTGGCCAAAACAACTCAGCTGCAACCCAAACCAGGGTACCTCAGCAGCCACAACTCCCAATGGATGATGGAAACAATCCCCTGTCCACAATACGGAAAACTCAGCCAGCAGCCATGGGAAATTCAGACGCAGACCACAGCAGGAAAAATGGCTCACTACGAATTGGGCACTACGGCCAACCAAAAACGTGGAGAAGACAAAAACGGGAAGCAATCCCTCTTCGTGAGAATGCACAGCAATCGAGAGGACGCGAATTTGCAGTCAGCGGGTGCTCAGCCACTCGTGGAGAGGAACAAAATGCCTGCGTGAGACCAAATTCGTCCAAAACCTGTGCGTGAGGAACCAACAGACCCAAAATCGTGGTGAGTGAGTGAACTAA